>MU183911.1:3488-17818 GCA_016904865.1 Pissodes strobi
ATATATAATAGCCAGAAATAATACAAAAAGGCTTCCATTACACCATTACTATCAACTGTAATAGGCTTCCATGTCTGACTTTCTAGGTCTAAGTCTATATTATGCATATTACTCTAAGACATTAAAACTTGGGGTCTTGGTCTTGGTCAGATCTCAACTCATTCCTGTCGCCTTTAAACATTCGAACTGGCACAACAACACCAATAACATCATCAGTTCTCATTGACCAAGCTTCCGAATGAATAGATTTACCTCAAGAGCATCCGAAACGAATTGATACCATAAAATAAAAGCAATGTTTTTGTGTTAATCGTAGGTAATTGTGTGTGAGCAGATTGTCCCCGCTTAATCCTACCAGCTGCTAAGTCCAGATCAGATGTTTTAAATGAATAATAAACTTGGGTATCGTCGGCATACTGGTGAGAGTTACAGTAACTTAAATATCTACAAAAATCGGCTGTGTATAAAGAAAAAATAATGGGACCGAATATACGACCCTGAGCAACGCCCCTGTCTATTAGAGAAAGATTAGAAATGCTATGACGGAAAACGACCCTCTGTTGTCTATTTGCACAGTAGTTCCTAAAAAAATTCAAAGCATTACCACCAAGTCCAAAATATTGTAGTTTACGGAAAAGTGTTTTGTAATCAATGGTGTCGAAAGCCTTGCTGTAATCTAGCAAGACAAAACAGGTATTTTGACCTCCGTCGCAAGCTCTAAATATGTCAGCGGTTACTTTCAATAAAGCCGTTGAGGTACTATGACTGGATCGAAATCCGGACTGAGTTCCAGGTAAAACACTATTACATGATAATTTTTTTTAAACTGATCAGCAACAATTCTTTCCAAAACCTTCGACAAAGTATTCCATGCAGAAGGGTATTTGCCCGTTGCGAAGCATTTGTTAAATATAAACACTAAATGGGCACTTAGATGAGGTATTAGTTAGGGAAGCATTTTAACATTAACATTATCAGACCCCATTCCATTAGACTTAATTTTATAAATAGGATTTTCAATCTCCCCTGCAGTAGTAGGTTGAAAGATAAATGAGCACATTATTTTCAAAAAAAGAATTCCCCCTATAGCGATGGCCGATTAGATCAGAGCCAGACTGGTCAATCTTAGGTACGCTATTAGCAAAGTAATCATTAAACTCAGCCGCAGTTCCGATATCTAACAAATTTGAGTTTGTTTTGTTAGACGTTATATTTAAATATTTTATTGTGCGCCAAAGATTTTGAGGAATGCTGCAGATAGTCTTTTTTTTTCAGTTTTAACCGCCATGTTAACCAGATTACGCAATGATTTGTATTCGTTCCAGGAGACGTCAGTTTTAAGTTTCCTATATCTGGATAAGGTCTTCTTCCTCTCATTTATCATAATTTTTAACGTAGGTGTAACCCATGGAGCAGGCGCTTTAGTTATTTTAGATGTTTTAAGAGGCGCATGAAAATCGAAGTAGACGTTATTGTAAAAAAAGGCTAGCACATCAGTGAAGCAATAAATATGATTCCAATTAATCTTATTAAGGTCCACCAGGAAATCTGCATATTTCAAATCAGAGAAATCCCTATATGTTCGATAAATTGGCTGCTGCTTAGCCCTGCATACATTAAGAGCAATGATCCGAAATATTATCTTGTTTTAAAACAGTAACATTATCAACAAAATTCGGAGCAGAGCACACAATTACGTCTATCAAGCTTTTGGTAAAGTTTGTGATACGATACAACACATTGCTGTAAACCATATTTATTTAAAACATTTTGAAACAAATTACAGTTGTTATTATTTATCAATTATGTATTTATTAGAATTTTAATTATTTTAACACCTTGTAGTATAACCCACCCGGGTCTGTTCAAAATAGTTGAATGAAACAAGTTGTGCTTTGTCTTTATTTTGCCAATGATCGTCAAAATAGATTAAAAAGAAAATTAATACCTACGTTGTGTTATTATTATATCTTACACAATTTTTAATTATTCGGATTCCGCTTCGACCAAACACAATTAGGGAAATTTGAGGGAAAGGTGCGTCATGTAAATTAAACCACAGATTCCTAATACGCCTAATTTATTAAGGAAAAGCGTGCCGGACTCAGCCTGGAATTCACGAGGGGAAAGAGTACGGCAGAGAAACCCTCGATCTAAATTCCTAAACCGAATTATGCTGTATAATCTATTAGTAGTTAATTAATTAAATTACTGTCTCCCGCACCACAATTCGTAGTTCCACACTTGTAACAATACATTTAAAACTGAAGAGATAGCTCTCCGGTCGGGAATCGAACCCGAGTCTCCCGCGTGCCAGACGCGGATGTGATAACCACTACACTACCGAAAAGGGGTGTTAGTCAGCCAGACGCCGCTGGAGGTTACTGAGGTCCTGGTTACGGAGGCTACTCAGCTAAAGTTAAAATTAGGGCCAATATCTCTAGAATGATCATACACATTTATAACTAGGATATTCTCCCGTCAGGGTAGGAAAATGTTGGTAGTTTCACAAAAGCTCTTACTTGCAATCACAGTCGTACTAAAATGAAAATTCCAGCACGAAAAGACAGCAAACAATACATTTTTGTTTTCATTTGAAGTAGTGTTGTTCAGAGCATAAAACGATTTCATTAAATATATACACCATCAAATATGAATGATCAATGAAAATAAAAGAAATATTTATGCAAATTATGTTAATAACAATATCAAAATATGTTACACCATCAAATATTAATTATCAATGAAAATAGAAGAAATATTTATGCAAATTATGTTAATAATAATATCAAAATATGTTACGCCATCAAATATTAATTATCAATGAAAATAGAAGAAATATTTATGCAAATTATGTTAATAACAATATCAAAATATATTCATATGTTATGCCATCAAATATTAATATCAATGAAAATAGAAGAAATATTTATGCAAATTATGTTAATAACAATATCAAAATATGTTACGCCATCAAATATTAATTATCAATGAAAATAGAAGAAATATTTAGGCAGATTATGTTAATAACAATATCAAAATATATACACACGTTATACCATCAAATATGAATTATCAATGAGTATAAAATATATAATGTTACAAACTATGTTAATAACAATATTATAAGTTTCATTTTACCGACTTGTAATGACATATTGCAACACAGAAGCAAAACAATTCACCAAAATAAACCGTACACACCGCTGGCTTCTGACTCTCTATTTTTCCGTTCTCGAGCAATACCTTTCGAGTATCCTCCAAAAAAACCTCGCAAAACTTCAATTTATGACTTGTTTTTATCTTTTACATGTATAAGGGGTGTCTCAAAATATACACATATATAGGGTGTCTCAAAAATGAATGTATCAGGTCTAATGAAATAGTATTTTAAAGAGGTGGGTAATCTCAAGCTCTATGCATTCGGGCTGGCCAGTCAAGCAAAAAAACTGTAGCAACCGATAGTTACTGCCACACAAAAAATACTGTAACCAATAATTTTTATTATAAATACTATTTTTAACAAGATATATATATTTTTACATTTTATTTATTAGTTCATCATTATTATTATATTACCGCATAAAATTGCGTTGGATATTTCGAGGTCTAGACGAACATTATTTATTATTATTTAACAGTGATGAACGAAATACTCGCCGCGGGTGACAAGGCCGAGATAACCTTGCTGAATCAGTATTGTTATTGTAACATTGTATTTATACTACGAACCTACACCAACCCAGGAGGAGACGGAGTGACGCATTGATATGCGTAGGTAGATTATAAGGATATACATTATGTCGCGTTACTATCTTGTATATTCCTTGCTATAATTAATACAGAACTCTATAGTAACTTGGAGTTTTATTCAATACATAAAAGGAGTTGTACAGTGTGTATGGGGCCCGGACTAGCGAGGGGTGCACCTTTCCTTGACCCTATCTCTGACATGGAAATACTGTTTGACTAATTGTACGTGATTTGGAATCGGGCCCTGAGTTGATCATTATATACCATACATTTAATTTTGTAATTGTGTATATGATGTTACAATATTAAGATTAATGTTCGATGAGTCTAGGTATTAAACGAATATTAACAAACATGCATAAAGGTTGTGGCCATATTGTATTATTGTATTTCATTGACATAATTTTGATTTATCATAAGATCTCATAACTTGTAAGATGTCTATGTGCTGATTTTATAGTTGTAGAAGTAATATCTGTATGCTACAGCAAATCAATTGGGATATAGTTGGCTTGAGTGAAGTCCGCAGAAGAGGAGAAGAACAAATTAGATCTGTTACGTGCGAAACACAGCGTAGGACGATAGGATAAAATAGCGGAAGCGCGAATAAAAGGGAACATTGCAAATACCTAACTTTTGGCTTAGGAATAATTGGCCTGGGGAGGGTAAGTTTCAATAGATTACTTGTATTAGTTTCAAAAGCATTAGTAGGTAATAAATTGGGACATAATAAATAAAATCGGTAACATCCAATAAACTAAACTTACCGAAATGTTGCAAATATTATAGATGATGTAATGAACGCCAATTTACCCTATTCCTTTACTTACTGTGTATTCGGCCTCCTGCTCATTATCTGTGATCCGGTTCGCAGTACCAGTGTGTTGACACCCTAATTTCGACGTAAAATAATCTCCTTTACACTTGGGCAACCACCCATATTTCGCTACCTAGTTGAAAACCACTTTATGCCTCTTACCAGTACTTACTTTCTATTATCAGGTATATTAAAGATAATTAAATGAATGTAAGCCACATCAGTGATGTTTTAATAAAATAATTGAAAGGAAGCTTTTTTTAATATGACCTCGTATCTACAGCGTCAGACAATCAGAACTGTCACATTAAAAGAAAATGACACTGGTATTATTAATTAGACACTGTGCATTTATTCAGTGTAGCAACTTTCCTAGAATATTATATTTTACTAGCCAGTCAACAATTATGGAATAATAAAATAATTTCAATCAGCAATATTCTTTTCCGACGGGAATTCTTTAAATAAAATACGAAGTATGATAGCACTAATTATTTAATGGGATATTCTTTAATTTATCGAATACTACAGAAATAAATGTTTCCCAATCTACAGGCATTCTACGCCTCATCATTTAAATTAAACTTACTATCTAACTTGAGCACTGAATTGTTTTACTGAAATATTCATGAATTTCTTGCAAACAGGCAACGGTAACTGTTTTCAAATATACAAGCAATCTATACATTATGATTTAACCTAAATGTACTCTATAACTCGAGCACTGAAATGATTTACTGAAAAACATGAATTTTTTGCCAACAGGCAATGCTAAGTGTTTCAAATATACAAGCAATCTACACATTATGATTTAAAACTAAACTTACTGTCTATCGCTTAATGTTAACTCAGAACCTGCTGTCGTTGCTTCCCTTGCTCGTGTTTTACCATCTTATCCCTCGACGAATGACGAAGTTCCACCACGTTACTTTACTTTACTTGGTTATTTCCACGATTCTTTAAACTGAAAGGCACTACTTTCGATTTGGTCACAACTAAGACCATAATATCGACTAGAAAATTAAGATTTTAACTTTTTAAACTTTTAACTAAATTTCGGCATAGCGACCCGCTATTACTGGAATTTCTTATAAAATTTTGGATTTGGCCATAAGGACCTACTACAACTGTATATGACAATAAGACTGATTTTTCTTCGATAAGGTCATGCTTTGATAGCCGGATTTTAACGCGTTTTGTCCCCCAGAAAAATCCAGAATCTCCGTACACCCAAGAAACGCGTGATATTACGCCACTTTGCCCTGATTTCGGCGCAATAACGGTTCGGGTATTTTTCCATACCTAGCTTTGGCTTTTAGTACACGCGTGTGTTCAAAGTTCAAGAAATGTTCGCTCCTTACAAGGTAATATCGTTTTTCTTTCATTTTATTTCGCTGGACTGGAAATTAGAACCGCCCTGACCAATGAGATGCTTTTTAGAGCAAGGTTTTTCGGGAGAATCTGCGGGAAATGCTTAACTAAGTAGGGAATAGTCCGCGCTTAAAACCCAGTCTAGTGAACTTTGAATTTCCTGCCGATTATTGGGATTATAGTCCAAGGGTAAGTGACTAATCTAATATTTACTTTTTGAACGATTAAAATTTGTATTTATCTTTGTTTTAAACAAATTGTTGAAACATTTCTTAAAATAAATCAGGTGTTGACCCTTGGTTCATCACAATGATGACTACATTTGTTCACGTCCTCAAATATTAAACACCAGCAATTCCAGAATCTTATTGCATAAACTACTTTTTGACCTCATTTGAAGCATAAAATTCTCATTTTTATGTAGGTACTATTGGAGTACTAACTAAAATTGCATTTAACCGCACAATAAGTTTTAAACAAACCACAGTAAACAGGATCAGTATTTTTTCGTTCGGATTATTTCTCTTTCGGTTTTATTGTTTCGTACATGCGCGCTACAAAATAGTTTTTTTCATGAGAGCTGAATGTTTTGACTCCTATTTTACATAGAAACAAATGTCAATGCATCGTATATTAGTTAATGGTATGTGGGTTCGGTGCACCGATTTTCGAGATTCACCCTAGGCTCAGAGTACTAATCGGAGGTCATTTATAATTTCCATAGCATCCCGAACGAACCGTTCTATGTCACAAATTTTAAACAATACCACACTCTATTTTTATATATTATACATATTTATATTTACTGATTCACAATGTTCTTCTTTATATACATATTGTAGATTACATAAAATATAATAAAGCCTTAATTATTTCATTAAATTCACAGCATTGTTATATAATATTAATAAGCATTAAAACTGATCTACACTATTGTCAAACATATTAGTGCAACATAACCAGTAATATTCATTACCTATTTTATGTTTTCACTAGTTCTCAGCAGGATGATTAACGTAACGACTCCCTATTATTAAAATAGACCAGTACATCGCCGCAAATATGAAAGATAAGGCTGGAAATACGATTCTTGATATCCTGTCAATTTCTTTCCACATGATTTTTATTTTCCCTTTTTCCTGGAATAACAAAATAATGAGGACAAGCATGCAATATCATGTAGCACACAATATACGAGTTTAGTCATAAATGTTTTTGGTTTCAAATCAGTATATTAATAGAAATATTCAATACCCATATTAGCAATTTACTTTTATCGTTAACACCTTCATTCACAACCTAAAAGTCAACTTCATATGGAGTATTTTTTAAAGATTGATTTCTCAGAAAATAGTTCAGTCAATAAAAGAGGTGTAGAGTGCGTGAGCAGGGACCTAAGCGATGTCTTCAGAAACTTGTTCCGGGTGCTTAGGGAGTAAACATATTAAAAGTCATGACGTATAGGTGGGGAGCCGGAGGGGGGCCCCATTTTCTGAGTTTTTCGCTTATTCTGAGAAGTTGCAAAGAATTTATTTCCCTTTAAGAATATATTACATATGCCAATATATCTCTAACCGGTCAACAGTTACATCAATTGTTAAATTTTTCGTAAAATATTGTCTTTTAGAAGCTGTTTCTGTTATTCCTGAGCCACAACTATCGCTTGTGTGTATCGTCCAATAATATTGTTGCGCGTAAAACCCTTTTAAACGTGTTAGCAAGATCTAATGAATAAGATAATAAGATAATACCTACCCTTAAGGATGCGGCCAGCGCAACATGTGTGCTCCGACTTGCTCGTCGGCGTGGGAGTGGGTCAATTATTTACTTTTGACCAGGGCGCCACCAGTTTGAAATAACCAAATCCGCAGACCCAAACTAGAAGATCCTCGGTCTTACGAATCCATAAGGGCGATCCAAAATCAAACGACTATCAGCTACACAAGGGTGATTCAAATCCAAACGACTATAAACTACACTTGTTTGGTTGAGGTGTTTCAGAGCAAACAAAAGACGGTAACGTTCGTGCAAGTTTAAGTTTATTGGCGTTCGTTAGGTTGACGTTAATGTGTTGTCATATTTCTTTCAATAAACAAAATGATATAAATATAAATAAAAGAATGTAAGAGCTTGATTGGAAACAAAATAATAACTTGATATATGCTCCAAATATTGAACTAGATCATATCAGATGTAACAGTATAACATAATAAATGATTATGGAAAATCCATAACAATTCTACAATTCTATCTAATTAAAGATAAATGCAATATGCCTAAGGTATTTGTCGTCACATCAACAATAATTAAAAGTTACCAGGATAATACTTATTACTACTAACATCTTTGCGCGTGTACCATGGTATACGACTCGCAGTTATACATAAATAAACCTTAAGATTCAGCTTATGAGATACCCTTAAGTAAACTTACTATAATCAGACATTTAGTCAATCAGAACGTCAATGTTTATCATTTACCACAATATAAATTAAAATTATAGGAATAATGAAATATAGCATAAAAAAACTAAGAGCATTAATTATTGAATCACACTAGAAAATGTAGCAGTTATTTGGATACGCATTGGTAAGCTTTGCTTACACCTTAACAGTTCCAAAAATAATTATATCAATACCACGCAGAAAGAAATAAAACACGCAATCTAATATAACGCTGGAAAATACTAATAACACGCCAATAACATTAGGTAGAAATATCACAAATATAACCTAAACTTATCTTTCTGGTCTCCGCCGATTATCACCTCAGGCCTCCTGCACGTGGACTATTACTAAGCACCTTGGGATCCATAAACTCTCAGTGGAATTTGAGGTAATGCCCATACCTCTATGGCTACAGTCGGTACCAATAAAACACAACCAGCTGTATTGACCGGTAGCTACTTGGTTAGCTACTTAAATTCGCTCCAAAAAATCTTCCTCCAACCAAAAATAGCTCCAACTAACATTAACTTGTTCCATATACAAATAACTCCAGGCCAAAATAGCTCCAGCCATAAAGTAGCTCCCATAAAAAAAATATAGCTCCTGGTAAAAATGGCTCCCGGTAAAAACCCTGAAAGAGAACAAGCGCTAAGTATGCATTCTCTTGCTGCAATTTCAGGCAGCTTCCTCTTTCAGAATACTTTCCACTTAAAGAGTATTTAAAAATAATAATGAGGGTCATCTTGCCAAAATGCGAAGGTCATAATAAAACCAATATCATACCATCCAATAAGTGATAGACATAAAATACTAAGAAAAAGAAAAACTGACTAATAATATAACCACTGTTTGCTCTTTTAAAAGTTTAGGCTCCCAGGCAAGACAAAGCTTGTCCATTTATGTCATTAATATTAAACCTAAATTTACTAAGCTTATGTAGGACTTTTCAAGTTCTTATAAGCAAAATTCAAAGTAGAAAAGAAATGTATCAAAGATTATACAACATTATACCCTATTATGCAATACGGGTGCCCGTAAAGACAAAGAATTAGCTAGGAGTGCTCGACTGCAATATGATACCGAGGACGGTATCAGGAACTATTGTTCAATACGCTTGTTTTCCCCAGAATATTACTTCTTGCAAAAATAATGAGTATAATTAGTCATGCTATACCTGTTCCAGGCCCAAGTTATCTTTTGTTTGACGATATTGCATGTTACACGTGCAAGAATTAATAAATTTTCAAAAGTAACACGCTCTATATAGCAGTATTGTGCAGTATATCAATCCCCTCTGAGACCCGTTAGAAATCTATAATGCAGTAACTTACACCCTGATAAAATAAATCCCCCCTGTACAAAAAATAAATGAGTATGTACAAAATGTAAGATATATATATTTATTTACCTAGTTACGTAGGATTTTTCGATGGTAATGACGAATTGGGAGCAATGCTCTCTCTCCTATAAGTTTTTCCTAAAGGGGGAACGGCGTGCTTGGTTCCGGAATCCACCGCACGTGGCAAGTCACCAACTTCAGGCAAAATCCATCCAATCCACAGTCAAGCGATTTACTACAGCAATCCAGCAACTATGCCACTTTTTAGCCCGAAATAAGTATAATCCCCCTCAGGGTGAATTAAAAATTCTTAAACTTTTTATCAGGCAAACGCACTACCTCCTCGGTGGGTTTACCAAAGAAAGAGAACGAAGTCAGGTCAAAATCGGCCGCCTAGATCGTGAAATTCCATGTTAAAAAAACACAAAAAATCGACCCACAGGCCCGCTTTACATTGTCCTGCGTCATACGCAAAATACCACAAGCCGGTTGTCACCAAGTTTACTAACATCTGCAATATGCAATGAAACGTACCGAAGGCTGTATGATATTATGTATTGCTGGCAGGATAAAGAAATCCAACGATAAAACCACTATTGACAATGACCAAACAAACAGAAACCACCTCGTTCCGGCCGGCGACCATTTAAAACTCCCAACATCAAATCTGTTCAACGCATAAATCTGCGATTAATCGGACATAAACGTACCTTTATGTCCAGCCGTTGTCCTTGTTAGAATGCCTGCAAAGCAATTCGAGCGACGTTGCCAAGTTAGGGAATACACGCAATCACTAAAACATCTTGCCCGCGTATATTTAAAGCAAAAGCGAAAGACAGTGGTTTAACAACAAACTAATGGTAGCATCTCAATTAATTATGACCTCCTTGTTGGCTTGAACCGCAAACACATCAAAATCGCATGAAGAACGCTAGCGAACATAACATCTGGCTCTGGCAACGTTCCAAGAATATCCCTTTCATTTATTACATTCGGCCATAGGCAACCAACAATTCTTTTTCCCCGTGACTCTATCACGATTTATTATTTTTGTTTGAAGGTCATATCAAAAGTAAATATTGATTGAATTTAAATTTTCCCTATTAAATATTGAAACAAATTCAGGAAAATAACCGACAAATGCCGAAACGAATGTTTCTGACATCCCTGAGATCGTTTTTAATGTATATTATCCCCGAAAGGGCAATTATTCGCAAAGGTGAGAGATTTAATTGAACGTTTTGAAGTGCATTGCTATACAGCCTATATCTTGAATGTTTTCTCGATAGCGGGGCAGAATACGGTACGATCTATTGACTGATTATATGCTAAGCCAGTGATATCAAAAAGAGAAAATCAAGTTACGTATATAACTATCGTGCTTTCAATCTATTCCTCTAACAGCTCGATAAAAGGCAGGATCCAAACGAGTAAGTAGTAGTCTCGCAGGTTAGTAATAGATGTAGGATTAAAGGTGTAATAACTGACTTTATTTGACCTCTATCTGTTACATGTTTTCATGCTAAAATGGACATGTAACAATATGTGTTGCTACACATGAAAAGCAATGAGCAAAAATCTTGTTATATGAAAAATAGCAAATTTTATTTTGAAGATAATAAAAATAAGACATTTATACCATAAATTGTGTAATGATAATATAATAAAGCTGTTCAACTGTCTCAGATGAACATAGTAGTGGATGGAGGATTCCTGCTGCATAGAGTAATTTCGCAAAAAGATGCCTCCGTTGCCACCACTTGTGATGGATATATCACCTACGTCAACCATCAATATCCTGGAATCAGTCGCACTCTGGTATTTGATGGGTACTCGAACTCAGCCAACAGTATGAAATCATAAGAACAGAGGCGACGATACAGACTGAGGAGGTCGGGTAACATCAATTTAACATGGAATACATCGATATCTGTGAAACAAGAATATTTTTTGTCCAATCAATAAACGATATGAAGGAATCTTTGATGAAAAATGTGAGGTAATTTTTTTTGTAATTTTCACTTTTCCCGAGCGTGTAGCTCGCAAACGGTTGCGAAATCAAAAAAGGTATATGGAATGAGAGGTATAGATAATTTTATACGCTTTTATGTCATATAAGAAAAAATGTCCGTACGAAACACCGTTGTTGAGATATAAGCGAAAAACTCAAAAATGGGACCTTTCTTCTGCTCCCCCTCTTCCGGCTCCACACTTAGACGTCAGGAATTTTAGTATGTTTACTCTTTAAGCACCCAGAACAAGTTTCTGAAGAAGTCGTATAGGTCCCTGCTCACGCACTCTACACCCCCTTTTGGGCCATTCGTTGATTGGCCTAAAATTGAATCTATGAAAATGGTTGGTGCATAAATGAAAATGACGATTTACGTTATCAAATTTTAATTGAGTTGTACAAGAGCTCCAAATATATAGAAATGTATCGATGTAAAATTTAAGATATCTGAAATTGAAATTTATTGAACCTTGAAACATTACTAAAAACGAACGCTCAAACTTACAGATTTCCAATATAAGGTTACCCAACCATATTTGCCAGCCTTAGGGTTAAATAGACGTGAACCTCTCACATTGGGACTCAAATCTTTTGTCCATGGCGCAATCGCTGATGCCTAGAATATAATATATTAAGTAATAATATTTATACTATAAAGATTTTCAGGTCAAAATAAGATTTTTTTCCTGTAAACATACGTCCTAAAGTGCACCCCCTCAGAATTACAGCCATCGTATCGTGTGGAATAAAAATAAATAAAATATTTAGAATCATTGTGACTACCCTGTTCCATTAAGCGCATTAGTAATTTTTTCTTTAAAAATTGCGTAAACTAAATTTATTATAAATTTGAGGGGGTGGGGGGGGGGGGGATTGAGTGGTCACACTTTTGATAGCCGAAATTCTCTGTTCGCGAAGTTACATTTAAGAATTGAACAACACCATCTAGTCAGGCATGTAAAAATCTAAAACTTTGTCTTTTGCATTTTTAGATACAACTAAAAGTTTTTGAAAAAATCGCTGGTGAGCGAAAGAGGAGACTCCAAATTATTCAATAAAGATATTTTATCAACTTAAGGTAAAGTATATCCCCCCTCAAAATTAGGTTTACGCCATTTTGGGCAAAAAAATAATAGGGTGCTTAAAAAACACTGTCCTGAAAATTTTTAGGAGATTTGGTTCTTAACTACTGTAATGACTGTTCAATATAATCGATTTTTTTATAACATTTTTTTTATCTTACGCGGCGGTATGAGGGTAAATCTCGGCAACTGGGACGGAAATGTGTGGGCGGGGCGGATGTGTGGGGACAGAAATGTGTAAACAGATTCTAGCCGCTAGGACGGTATTATAAGTATACAATTTTGCCATTTACAATCGTTTTAATCGGATTTTAGACGATAAAAAAGCGTATTTTAAATTAAACGAACCGTCAAAAGTATTATTTATTAATTATTATATTCTCAGTATATTTGGATCCATAGCACAGTTTATTTTTAATGGACGGTTGATTTTAAAATTAATATTTTCGCTTCAAAATCCCCGACAAATTCGTCCGAAGCCACGGCTATCGTCCTAAAAAAGTCCGAATTTTCGGATTTTTATACAACTTTGCCATTAAAAACCGTTTTTAAATGGATTTTAGACTATAAGAAAGCATATTATTTTTAACTAAACGAACTGTCAAAAGTATTATTCAGATATCCAGACGTTTAACACAATATTGAGTCATAGCCCTCTTCTAAAATTTGAAAAAAGTTGGTTATTGACTTTCCCAAATCAAAGGATGTCGGCCCAAGATTACTAGGTAAATAAGCTGTGTCAATATGTTGATGTTATTCTTGGTGGCATTAGATTTTCGTGTCGAATTTCTGCAGTGAATTAATCCACTCCGAAGCTGCCAGTAAGTATTATTAAAGATTCCTTACTAATATTATAAATGCGAATGTGTTTGTTTTTATTCTATGAACAAGCTAAAATGTATAGGTAACGGCCATAGCACGTTGAAAATACCAGTTCTCGTCCGATCACTGAAGTTAAGCAACGTCGGGCGTGGTTAGTACTTGGATGGATAACCGCTAGGGAACACAACGTGCTGTTGTCATTTTTTTACAACCGATGTCGTTATAGGATATGTTTACACATCAGTCTGGAGTACTAGCAGACTCGCTCAATTTTTTTAGCGTTGAACACCCTATATATACAGAATTTTTCAATCTCGATGGGCTATTAGTCGTTTCTGGAAATAGCAAACAGATAGTTGTCTGAAATTTTGGTTGAAGTCAAAGTAGACTGTGATAAATCGTTTAAATTACTTTTACTATCGCTGTGTTACCTATTATGAACCGTTTTTACGGTTTTTTTATTTCAGATAAAATTCTAAGCCTAACTTATGCATTATATCCTATACGTACAATTATTAATTTGGGATCAATGTGGCTTGGTTACAAATATAAGCCAGTTTGAACCTATTTTTATAGAAAGCAGATTCGCCCAGATAATGACAAAATACAACAATTTTAAGAAAATTTTAAGCGCTTTTACATTTAACTAACTAAGGGACAGAATATAAACAGACGCGTACTGTTCAAC
>MU183911.1:27818-46139 GCA_016904865.1 Pissodes strobi
ACCATAATATTGATACAAGAGCTTGATTTTCATTTAGGTTCGGGAAAAGCACCACCTGTGACCGGTTTCGACTTTCACAAGTCTCATCAGACAGGCTAGTGGGTACGAGTTAGTTTGCTTACAGATGACTTTAAAAATGTGGCGAAATGTGTCTTTCGATTAGATTACATGCTTACATATTTGGTGCTCGTTATCCCATTCCTGTTACATCAATAATACATAATACATCAATAAGCAATTATTCTTAAGTTACTATAACTATGCAATTTTTACCTTTACATAAGCAACTGCTGGAATATCTGTTCGTAAACCAGTAAACATAGTAACTAGCGTCAAAAGGCAAGTAACTAATAGGGTGACTCTGGCAGGTATTGCGTCCAAGTCTAACCAGAAGCTAAACCATGAAAGAACCACTACTAGAGTGGATGGCGCAAAGGTCTGTATTAGATGATGTCCTATTTGGCGTTCAAATTTAAAAAGAACGACTAACCTAGAAAAATTACCTGAAAATAAAACAAAATTATGAAAATAGGTTTGCTTCAGATATGCAAGCAGGCTCTAGGAAGCACCTTTAAGTTCTGGTTAAACTAGTAATGAAAACCAAATCTGATTTTATAATATAAGTTTGTCAATAGCACTTTTTTTAAACATCCGAATGAATCTCCAATATTATCAAAGTTATATGGCAAATAAAAGTGGTTCTTTATGTGATAAGGATTGAAATAGCGATCATTATGATACCAGGCGTGAATATCATTAGACGAGGCGTTAGCCGAGGCTGATAACACGGCGTGCATCATAATGATCGTTTTTTATCCTTATAACATAATAGTTATTTATGATATAAGTGTTAAAAGTAAATTTTTAAGGCACGGATGTGGAGATTTGCAGAACGAGAAAAGCGAGTTCTGCAAACCACATGAGAGCTTTAAAAATACTTTTAACACAAATATCATAAAATATTTTTTTACACACATCAATAAAAAATATACAATCATTAAAAATTAAATGTTTAGAATCTCTTACATCCAAGTAGTTTCTAATAGCATCGTATATATAGATTAAATTATCGATGTTCACATTATTTGTCAATAAAAACTAACAACCATCATTGTTGGCCGATTTGTTTACAGAAAAATTGAAAATTTGAAAGGTCCTGTCAGTTTTATTAAAACGCTAGCGCTGGCTGTAATTTGCCAAAAATGCAGGAAATACACGAAATCGATCCACTTAAAGACATAGAAGAAGCTGCTAACAGAGATACCTTGGATTTACCGCCACGAAAATCAAAAAATTCAATATGGGATTGCTCATAATAAATTTATAAAATGGTGTGATACAAACGCGTTCCTGGAAAGTATTCCGAAAACATTTTCCTGGCCAATTTTGAGGAAAAGGCAAAGGTATGGAAGTCATCTTCTCTTTGTTCCCATTATTCAATGATCAAAGCTATGCTACGTGTAAATAACGACGTAGATATCAGCAAACATTTTAAATTGATTGCCTATTTGAAGCGTCAAGGAGAGGGTTACCAGGCCAAAAATCAAAAATTTTTACTAGAGACTAAATTGAACAGTTTCCGAAGTGCGCACCGGACGATGAGTACCTTCTGATGAAATTAGCTACCATTGTAGGAGTATTTGGTGCCTGCCGCAAGGAGGAGCTTTGTCAGTTAACTCTTGACAACATGGAAAATATGGAGACTCCATTAGTTATTAAAATATCAGATACCAAAACCAAGGTAACACGAAATTTCACTATGGTTGAAAAGTAGTGTGTTAAAGAGAGTGAGTCCTCACGGAGGAGGTAATTTACTCCTCCCTGAGGACTCCTTCTCTTTGAATTACTAAGGAGTCTCTCTCCTTATGAAATAAGTTTGTGCCTTCCTGTAGAATCTTAATATATTTCCTCTCCTTTTCTATTATTAAGATAGAAACATAAGCCTGAGCATTGTTTCACCCTATCATGTAACCTTGTTGAATTGCGCTTCGGTTCATGTAAACTTGTTGAATTACGCTTCGGTTATCGACCGGTCAACACTCCACCTATTGAGGAGGGTCCGACCATGAAATAAGGTGTTGCTTTTTGTACACTCCGCCTTCAGAGGAGACCCCGACCATGAAATAAGGTCTTGCTTTTTGTATAACCTCGATACATTTAGTATGTAACCTTCAGCTTTTATTCCCCACTTAAAACTCTTATTATAAAACTAGCAGCTTAGGGTTCTCAACTTTAATACAAAATTTGTAAAGTTATAATATTAGGTATAGTTAATACCAGAAAAAGAAAGAGTAGTTCTAAAAAGCAAGTGGTGAAAAAAGAAAAATCCAATAGAAAACCAGTGTGCAGAAAAACAAGGTATAGAAAATAAGTGTCATATTTGCTTCAAATTAATGGAAAAGGCTGAAATTTGTGTTCCTAAGTCTTGCAACCATAAGTGCTGCTTTCAGTGTTTGGCAGAGTGGACAGTCAAAATAGGAAATTGTACAGTTTGTAGAAGAGACTTTAATACAATAATTTTTGAAGAAGCCAAGGAAGAAGTTTCGAGTGCATATTTGAATACATCTTTATTAGAAGTAAAAAAAATACCTTCATAATTAAAGAAGGTCTTAAAATTGAATCAATATAAAATGGAAGTAATTGTGGAAATTGATCCACAAAACTTGGACAAAGTTATGGAAATTATAAATTTTGATGATTTGGGCCCAATAGACATTGAAATATTTCAATATATTGGTGAACATCAGTAATTTCATGGAAACTCAAACAGAACCATCCAATCCAGACGAACGTGAAATGGATGCAGAAGATGAATATGCAGATGGAAATGTCGTATTTTTGGAAAACTTTAATGAGGTTAACTTTGTTGATCGAGTGTTTTGCATAACGCAGAGCTATGCAATTGTAAAAACAGTTCCTGATAGAGAAAAGCACATATTGTGTTATTTTTGTTTTGCGCTTCATGTAATTTTTTTTCAAAATTCTACTATTCACAAACATGTTAATACCCACTATAAAAGGAAAATGGAATATTCAACCAACGACTTGAAGTGTGTAATTTGTTTAAGATCGGTGTACCACATAACCATACCAAACGCATGTGTATATTGCAATGTTACTAATGGAGTTTTTGAGCTTGATGCAAACACTCATATTCCTATAGTACCGTATTAGATAAAGCTATTTTAATCTTTTTTGTATTAACCATAAAAAAATAACTAATTTTACAAATTTTCAATTCCATTTAACTACTGTTTTAAAAATGTTATAGTAGTTATTTGAAAAACAACAATAAAATTTGGCAGAACTTAAATATATTTTTTATTTATCCATCAAAGACAACCTAACTTACAAAATTGAATATGAACGTATTTCTATATTAACATGTTACATCAAGCTATTTAAATCTTTTTTTTGCATTAACTATACAAAGTAACTACCTACTAGTGAATATGTTAAGTACTGCTTACGATATGCACATTTGGTTTAATACTTCAAACAAATAGAAGAACACTCATATTCCGATAGTACCGTATTAGATAAAATAATTTTAATCTTTATTGTATTAATTATAAAAAAAAAATAACTTTACAAATTTTGAATTCCATTTAACTGCTAATTAAAATGTTATAGTAGTTATTTGAAAAACAACAATAAAATTTCACAGAATAATTTAAATCTTTGATTTACCTACTAGTGAATATGTTAGTTATTGCTTACGATATGCATATTTGGTTCAATACTTCAAATAGAAGAACAGTCATATTCCTATAGTATCGTATAAGATAAAGCTATTTTTTATTTTTGTATTAACTATAAAAAAAATTACTTTACAAATTTTGAATTCCTTTTAACTCTTATTTAAAATGTTATAGTAGTTATTTGAAAAATAATAAAAAAAATTCACAGAATAATTTAATATTTTTTAGTTTTCCATTAAAGACAATCTAACTTACAAATTTGAATGTGAACGATTATGTTTCTATATTAACATATTAGATAAAGCTATTTGAATCTTTTTTGCATTAACTATAAAAAGTAACTATCTACTAGTGAATATGTTAATTACTGCTTACGATATGCACAATTGGTTTAATAATTCAAATAGATACAAGATTTGAATATCTCATATTGATTGATAAAAAATTAACAAATGAATCTTAAATCATTTATTAACGAAAAAAGCTATGTTGTTTGCTTATTTAGGGATTTAATAAAATAATACTAATATGTCAAATATTGTTTACTATATGCACATTTGGTATAATATTTCAAAGAAATAAAAAAATTTATATCATATTGATTGATGATAAAAAATTAACATATGAATTTTAAATAGTTTTTAAAGAAAAAATATTTATTTTCTTTACTTTGCTTATGTACTAATTTAATATATGCAGAACCGAAATTCAAAATGCTAGCAAGCGCATTGCTGTAGATTTGGAAGCTAGGGCTCAAATGTGCTTGCTGATATAGGATCGAACAACTATAAATAGACACGGATGATGGGTTGAAGACGGTTCTATTGACAACTGTATTGAAAGTACCATATGCAATGGGTTTAACCTTCGTCTTAAGATTTTAAATGTCCTCGTCTAAAAGTGTAATTATTTCTCCATAAACCTAAATGACACTCTCAGCAGAAAATTGTATTGCCCAGTACGATGGTGTGATTTTACTAGATACTCCCACCATATCGTGCGATAGGTCGTGCAAGTATTTTAGGCTAGTAAATTATTTATTCTTACCATTTTTTTCTGAAGTGAAAGCATGAGTTTCATGTAATCGCAAAGGCTGTAAAATGTTATACTGCAATAACTTTAATTCCGGACTTATTGTTACTCCTGGATCGGTCCATTTTAACACCATCTTTCTGTTGTTATAGGAAACTGAAATATAAAATTTCCAAAAAATATTTTCAGATTCTGCAAAAGTGATGCTTACCTCAACCCTTAAAACTTACAACTCTCTACAGATACCGGACAAACTTGGGTATCCATTGGATAATGGTAAAATTCCATTTGGCAGGCTACAATAGCATGCATTCTAGCCGAATATCTTATCGTTTTGTTTCTGTAAAGTGTTACTGATGAAAACTTATGAGTTAGAGTTGCAATTTCTGAAAAAGAAAACAACTGATCAAAGAAAACCTTAAGACATCCTCGAGATTTTTCAACCATAAAAACTAATAGTACTTGCCAATTCTGATGGATTCTGAATAATAAAAGTAATTTGATTAAAAACTATTAATCTGTTTTGTTTGTTTATATTTGTAGCCATTTCTAGAGGATTTATTTCAACAAATTAATAAAATCTAAATCAAACATCAGTTTTTATGTTGTTAACAAATTTTAGACAAATTTAGAAATTTAACCAGAAGACAACAACATAATAGCAAAATCACCGACGTTCTCAAAATTCGAGTATAATCCCAATTATTGATTAACAAAGATTATAATTAATTAAAGTTAAAATATAAATTATAAAAATAGAAGTTTTCTCAACAAATTCAAAATATTCCGATCCTTTATGTTGTCCCAAATTTACTTTATTCGCACGTTAATGTCTACCGTTCTCGTTTAGAAAGGAGAGAAATCATGTATTGTAGTCACGAGGGTGCTAAACAACGTCGAAATGTACCAAAAAAAAAGTAACCTATTTTTTTCTACATTAGCATTATATATGAAATAACTTTTCCATGTTAATATTAATATTTCAAGGATTCGAATGTGGGTACATTCAAGGATATTTAGGTAGTTGCGAATTTTTCTCTGTGTACCGTATAGTTTACGTGTATTATTATTAACGTTGGCAACCAAATTTGGGAAAAATTCTCTGTACGCTCTTTAATAATTTCCAGATTGATACTTTTTGCCTAGATTTAAATCCATGGAAATATTTTAATTAGTTGGATGGATTCTTAAAGAAAAGCAAGGGTATTGGCACTAATAACTTATAAGTGAAGAATAGTGGCTGTGTGCATGTATGAATCATACTAAATGAAACACTTTGTATTCCATGCAAAATTTTAATCCAAAAAGGACTTTCTATAGAAACATAACAACAGAGCACTTTCGGCCTAGGCCATCATCAGTGTTACCTGAAAAGCAAGTAGAAGAACCAGCCATTAACGCAAAGTAAGTGGCTGCTGTAAGATCTTTATGAATGAAAATGATATAATTGACATCGTTATATCAGGATTCTGAGAGTGTTAAAAAAAATTTTGAAGGTATAAAAATAAGTTTGTAGTTGAGAATGGTCCATTTTTTCTGCGATTTTTTGTGTGAATTTTTAGAAACAAAGGAAAATGGTAGAGGTTCTTTCACTTATTTGTCATTTGGACCTGAAGAGCATATCAACGAAGAGAAACAAACAACGGTCAAATCACAATTAAAAAGTTAAAAGTCACATTTTAAAAGATATAGATAATTAAAGGCCGATGCCAAAACCACGCTTTTCGTGGAACGACAAAATGTGTCGTTGTTGAAGTTGACAGTTTTGACAAGTAGCATCTGAAGACGCAGGAAGTGATCCGCCAGATTAGCGGTAAATTTAAATCTTGAAACTTAAATGCTAAATTGATAAAGATAGATGTTCAGGACACAAATGAAGTACCTAACTTTATAAAGTAAGCCTGGAGAACAGACTGGATGCCACTAAGCTAAAGTCTATTGCGCTGTTACGTCATATCATTCCATCTTTCTTTATGCAATGAACGTATGTACTAAATTGGTCCGTCAAATTGGAATCTTCGACATCGATTGGCGTCAATGTCAAAATATCATAACGAAAATACCAGATTTAATTCATTTATTGATTTGTTGGTAGTGTTTTACGCTAATAATTGCTAATAAAAATCGTTTTGAGATGCCCCACCGGTTCAGTGAGAAAGAGCAAGCTTTAATTTTAAAATTAGTGCATTATTTCACACGTGAAAAAGATGCTGATAGGCCACTTTTACCCTGGAAAGCTGTGCACAATGTAAGTAATATTTTTTTTTATTTATTTGATAATACTAAAAAATAATATCTCTAGAAAAAAAATTATTTTTGATGTGTAAACATCTTACGCGGCGATATGAGACGGAAATGCGCAAACCAATTCTAGCCGCTAGGGCGGTATTATATACAATTTTGCCATTTAAAATCGTTTTAAATGGATTTTAGACGATAAAAAAGCATATTTTAAATTAAACGAACCGTCAAAAGTATTATTTTTTAATTATTATATTCGCAGTGTATTTGGATCCATAGCACAGCTTATTTTTAATGGACGGTTGAATTTAAAATGAATTTTCGCTTCAAAATCCACGACAAATTCGTCCGAAGCCATGGCTATCGGCCTAAAAAAGTCCGAATTTTCGGATTTTTATACAATTTTGCCATTTAAAATCGTTTTTAAACGGATTTTAGACGATAAAAAGCATATTATTATTTTAAATTAAACGAACTGCCAAAAGTATTATTCAGATGCCCAGACGCTTAAAACAATATTGTCAGAGCCCTCTTCTAAAATTTGAAAAAGTTGGTTTTTGACTTTCCCAAATCAAAGGATATCGGCGCACGATTACTAGGTAAATAAGCTGTTGTATGTATGTTGATGTTATTCCTGGTGGCATTATATTTTCGTGTCGAATTTGCGCATTGAATTAATCCACTCCGAAGCTGCCATAAGTAATAAGTATGTAAAATTGATAAAAACGGAACGTGCTCTGGAATAGAAAACAGGTACAGAGACATCTTTTGGCTAGTGTAAAAAATAACGTACGAGTCTATCTAAGATGTACGGATCTTTTCTTTTGACGTCAGAAATTCTGACGTAACAGCGCAATAGCCTTGAATGGACTTTAGATGAGGTCAGAAGATGTGATCAATGTTATATAAAATAATTTTAGGGTATTAACGATGACCTAAGAAGCTATTGTTTTGAAAAAAAGAGAGAGTGCTTACTTTTGAATGATAGAATAATAGCCAAAGTAAGAGCAGACGATGGCCCGACACAACCTGCCAGATTGGACCCTCCTTTTTGGGTCGTTAGTTTATGTTTTATCATTGATAGAAGAAAAACTTTTTGATTAAGGGTATTAATATTATTGTGACAAAGATGAATGAATGAATGAATTAAGATTGAAAAAGGAAAACTGAAATTAAAATTAAAAATATAGCTCCATTAAAGGCAGACATCAGCCCGACCAAATCTACAAGATTGGCTCCCCCCTATTTTTGTTGGGTTGCTAAAATTTTTATTTGACAATTGAAAATAAAAGTTCTGTTAAGGGTATTTATAATCAGCGCAGTAGATATGGGCAAGACTGACTCCACCCCAAATATGAGCTGTGAAGACATAAATTAAATCAAATATTCTTGGTGGATAGTTATTAAAGGAAATGAAAGAAAGAAAGCACTAAATAAGTGAGATTTATATATGTGTACACAAAAGGACTTTAGTTAGGAAGTCTCCTGTGTAAAGGAATGTATGATCTATTCAGATTAACCTGAGTATTTAGGCAATGGTTGTTTTTAAGCAGCTCGCTGTTAATCTCGATATACTCCAAAAAGTCCAGTCTGTTGAAAATTTTTTGAAGAAATGCTATGTAAGAATTTTGAGCTGGAATGAGGGCTAAAACTATGGTTATGAGTGCGTAAGTGTTCTCCAAAAGAAGAGTTATCCCTATTTAAATGTTCACTGATAGGGACTCTTAATGGCCTGCATGTTCTGCCAATGTAGGTGCTCTCACAAGAATTGCATGACAATTTATATATTCCACTTTTTGAAAGGGTATCTTTTATCTTTCGTATTGTTTAGAAAGGTTTGTAATTGATTTATATTTTTGAACGAAATAAACGAATTATTGACAAATTGGCGAATTGTTTTAGAAATCTTTTCATTAATTTGAATGTTGAAAAAAGGAATAGATAAATATTTTTTAGATGTATTGTCAACTGTTTTTAATAACAATACGTTGTTTAAAATTCTAGTATTGAAAATACTATAGGTATTTAATTAAAGCCAGCGAAACTTCATGCAGGCGAAGAGAAAGTATAGTTTGCAACAAGTGGGAAAAGCATTTTCACAGTCGCTAGAACTGCCCTGCTAAGCTGAAACGTCCTATCTGACAAAATTTCAGTTTTTGTGTTAAAGGCATATTTATGATGCAGCCATGCATATACAACTGTTTTCCTACGCCAGAACATCCTAACTACATCACAAAGCACTTGCTTCTTACATTCAGTTTCGTCCTATCTACTAAAAACAACATGATTACTAAGAATGTTTGTCATATCTTCATTTACTAATTAAATCTGTCCTAAGTAACCAAATAGGACGTTTAAGTTTAGTTAAATTTAAAGGTTTCAAATAAAATTACGAAGCACGATGTCCTATCTGTCAGATGGGACGTTTCAGCTAAGTAATTTTCTTCCAATCAAGTTTGTTAGGACACGCACGTTATGCCGGCAATAAGCAAAAACTAGCTAAGCTAAACTATTCAACAACAATAATCTCAGAGATACGTTTACAATTCTGGAAAGACTTAAATGTTAATTGTGAAGCATCCGAAGATGCATCAGATAACTAAACCGAGTCAGTGTACCTAAATATTGTAAATAGTATTTAGGTTGTTTTTCTTTTGTTGATGCTTTTTAAGGTAGTTATTAATTTGTGATGGTTCTTTGGCAATCATACACAATGCTATTATAATGCATATGTATATTAACATCTCAAACAGTAAAAAGCAAGTGAAAAATATTCCTGTTCTTAAATCAAAGATCAAAATTAAATTTCTCTAAACTACACAAAATTTTTATTAATTGTCCTATGTGTTTACCCTTTTTCAAATTCCTAAGGATAAACGTCCTAACTAACAAAAGTCAATGTTTGGGGCAACGCCGAGATTAACAAAGTATATGTATTGATGTATATTGCTTAAAGTTAACTCATGTCATAATTTCATTCCTTTTGAAAAATATTTAGACAGTGAACAATATTGTCAACTAACATAAAATCATACAGTGGAAAGTTTGAACTTAACCTTGAATCGCAATTATAAATTGTTGTTAATTAAAGTATAAACTGTTATGATTAACCTTGTTGACAATTCAAAACAATACTCGAATTAGAGGTCAAAGTTTGATATAAAAAGCTGTGCAGCAGCCCATACCGGCAGACTTTGATCTCCAGTGCGAATTACCGAAAGGGAAAAACCCCTCTGGTAGATCAAAGCTCTCACTTTTAAAAAAGACCTATCAGTGCGAATTACCGAAAGGGAAAAGCCCCTCTGATCAGGCACGGTTAAAAAAGACCTACCAGTGCGAATTACCGAAAGGGAAAAGCCCCTCTGATCAGGCACGCCTTAAAAGTGAATCAGTGAAAATTAATAACGCCATAAGGCAAAGTGCTATTTAAATTAACTACATATAAAAAGTAAACTACGTAACTAAATATTCAGCCAGACCAAAGTATCTATCCGCCCGTCAATCTAATTGTAACAGCCCTTCAGGCTAGCTCTCCCTCTCTCTCGCTGCTGTTCGTGGTTAACATTTTCGCGAGGAATATCCCAGGGGACTTACGAGATATGCATTCCCGAATATTTTGGTAATACTTACAACCTTCTATACTCAACCTGAAGTTAATAAACCAAGCCTTTTTTACACCGAGTGTTTCTATCCATCTCTACCAACTACCTATATCTGAGCTCCGTCTTCTGAAAGAGCACAGCGCAACTACTGCAACGAAGTCAGGCCCATAGGCAACAAGCGGTAGGAGCGTATATGTGACAATATGAAAACAGAAAATCGTTAATATCTCAAAATTGTTCTCAAGTTAGATAGGAATTTTCAGCTTAGCAGGGCAGAGAAGCTCTAGATAACAAATTCATCATGTTGTGTCATTGATATTTTATTTTATTAATTTAATTTAAATTGCATAGTAATGAGAAATACCTCTCGCATTATTTCTAAACAAAGCAAAGACTACTTAGATAGTAATTTAAATCATCTATTTCCAAAACTTTGTTAAACTAAAATTATTAGTTACTTACCCACAACTTTTGAATTTAGGAAATATAAATCTGGTTGCCATAAACTATCGAAAAATTGGGAAGGCAAAGTTACCGAATCGTCTCTATATTCGAACATTTCTTCCGGTATACGGATTCTAGCATCAGTCCACTGCTGTTTTAAAAACATATCCATACTAAAAAAATCAAGCTTCTAAAATGTTAATAAACACATAATTAAGTTTAGCACACCAGGTAACCGACCGTTTTCACGATCTTTTATGCTAAAATTTGTTGAATATTTACCGAGCGATTTCAAAACATGTTTAGGTGACAAGCATAATAATTATCTTTTAAGATCAAGTACCAAGCTTAAACTTTATGCAGAGAGTTCAACTTCTTGATAGGATCATTAATTTACTCGTTCCCCCCACTCTAGTAGTATTGCATCTTAATGCTCAATGAGACACCTCACTCATTACAATCGTATATCAAAATACAACACCAAACTTGGTTCTGCATTCTGACTTCTCCTGATCATATTCTTCTAATATTAATGAATAAGGAGGCCTAAATTATCTGTAACTGTTAAGTTGAGGATTCAAGCATTACTGAAAAATCATCTGTGACAGAATTGGTCTGTACCGCAAGAGTGCGAAACTCACACGAGTGTGCTAAAGATAAATTTACCGTACGAGTTATCCTACTTTTTTTTACAATCATGCTTTTAATTCAAAAATATATAAATGTTTTCTATAATCGTACTTTTACCAAAAAAAAATCGAAAAAAACCCAAATTAACTTGTGTATATAATGCTAAAGAAAATAACGTGCTATTAGTTTCCTTAATAATACTTTGTTTTTCTACAACGTACGATAATGTGCACTACCTTGGTACTTAATCGCGTTTAAAATAATTCAGTGATATGTAGAGGAAAGTAACCTATTTTAGGATGTAACGTATTTCAAATATTATACTCTATCAGAAAACAGAAAAAGGTAAGTTGTAGAGCAACCTGTATATCTGTAAATATTTTATATTTCGACACTTCTGTGTAAGAGGGCAATTGTAAAAAGCGGAGACAATTTTTTATTTGCCTGTCGTGTTTTAGTGCTATTTTTTTTTGCTTTTTGAGTTAAAATAGTACTTAATATGACTGACTGTTCAAAATTAATCAACTACTAAAATACAAAAAATTAGAAGCACCTAACCTAAAATGTGTGAAGTTGCCTAATTTCAGATATCCGAAATTAGGAATCAAAGATTATCTCTAGCGTCACGTCTACCAGTAAGGGTTACCGTAGAAAAGCACATAACGTATTTCATAAAAATTGCACATAAACTACGTCCTAATATTGTGTATACCACCCGCACAATACATATGATATTGTTACGTGTCTACCTTCATGTGGTGAGCATATAACCATAGGAGCTATGTATCATTCCTTTATTGCGAACATTGTTACGAGCCAAATTTTTGGATTACGAACATTGTTACGAGCCAAAATCTTGGATTTATTGTATGAAGATACGACCCCATACCTCCTTCTGGCCGAATTATCAGCTCTTACCAAATTTGTAAGCTTATGGGTCCTACTTATTTACAAATTGCAACTGCTGAGATTTCGGTCAATGAATTTTGCAAATCTGGTACATGTCCATTTAATAGGGACAGATTTTCTGAACATGATATTGTAACTGAAAGACAAATAGAAAGAACACCCAACCAAATGTTTTGCAAAACAATAAAGAGGTTACTCTCCCAAGAGACTTGTTGACTGAACAACTACAAATATCAAATGAAAAAAATGCTTCAAAACAGGGAAATGCACTAAAAATCATTAAAGCACCTCAAAAAATATCGTAACAGTGGAAGACATTAGTTCTGAATTAGCAGAATCCAATAAAAAGAAGGTTTTAAAAAGCATCAAAACGAAGACAACTTCCCGTAAAAATAGAAGAAAAACATGATTCATCATATTTGGAAGAGAGCCAGTGTTGGATGACGATTCGGATATGGACGTAGAGGACATAATGCATGTTTTGCATGGGGATACGTTGCATGAAGTGCTTTAAGTGACTTCAGGAAAAATGTGCTAATTCAGACAAGAGACAATCTATTTGTGTGACTTTTGTTTGGACTTTTAGTTCAGTAATCTGATTTCAGAAAACTGCCCCTAATTTCATACGCTCTATCCGTTCTGTTCTAATTAGATATAAATGTATTGCTTAGTTTAGCATTATCATTAAAAAACAACTACGATGATAATACATCTGTATACATTAACTCTCGTTTTATTAATAATCATGGCATGGTCGTATGTTCTTTTTTCTCTTATTTTTTTGGATTTTTCAGTATCCGTAATTAAGCAAATTTCTCGTATATTGCATGCGTTTGCAGCTGAAATTAATAGATTTTTTATTATTTCGTGATCAAGTATATGAAATCACATTAGCAATTACTTACTTTTCATCACACACTTACCGGAAATCCATATCTTCAACATTTATAGAATTTATATCCACTATTCTCATGCTGAAATCTACTACGATTGGTTCGCCACGCAAAGTTGGTGGTCTAATTTCTAAAAACGATAGTAGTAAATAGACCTTTTGTCACATTTTTAACCTAAATATTTAAATATTCTCATGTTGATCTATATAATTTATTAAAAATTTATGTGAACAATGCCGTCCAGATGCTGTGCACCAGGCTGCCGTGGAAACTACGCGAAAGGACCTAAAGTTCATGTTTTTAGCTTTCCGAAAAGTGATGACTTGCAAAAGAAGTTGCTTCAAGCTATCCCGCGTGACAATTTAGTGCCCAGTAAAAACACTAAAGTGTGTGTTACATTTTTCTGCAGGTAATATAATTTGGATTAATTCGCAACAGGATCCTAAGTCAGGTAAAATCATTACAGTACATTTAAAATATCCTCAATTGAAAGAAAATGCCATACCAACTATTTTTCCAAACTGCCTCAATTACTTTTCAAAAAATGTGATTGTTCCTCAGAGTAAAATAAGGAACTTGAGGAATTACAAGTGTTGCAAGCAATACAGCAAAGTAAAGAGGAGTTTAATATCCATAGAAAGGCTACATGTTTTCAAATCCTTGAGGAGTTTTTAAAACTATTTTCAAATTTTATTGTTAAGAAAGGGTGGTTTCCAGTAAGAGCTATAGATAAAATAACTTTATTTAAGCTTGAGTATACTCCTGGTCCTATAATAACTTGGGCGATTGTAATAAATAATAATTTAAGATTAGAAACATTTTTATATGGCCAGTCTATTTCTGTTTCAATAATAAATTTAAAATCCTTATTTATAACCGGCAGGTTGGATGAATTACAATGTTTATTCGATGCAATTGTTAATATGATATTGTCACGATTTGTATTTTTTTATCTGTGACGCCACGCCTTACTTAGCGTGTAGGAGAGTAACTCAGATTTAGGAACGCACTACGTCAAGTTGAGAAGAGATAATAAAGGAGACACGTCGATAAAAACAGTAACAAGTTTATTTACAAACAAACTTAACAACGGTTAGACTATGTACTAATAAAGGCGTATTTAAGATTATATATGAATTAAGAGTTTACACTATACCCAATTAATATGAAATGCAAGTCTTCTCCAGGGAGGCCTAGTTCAAAGTTTTTCTAGCAAGCGACGTCACTATTTTATTAATAAAGTTTATGTGAGCGGAGTTGTCTTTTATTTAGGTATTTGTTCTGATATTTATAAGGTAAGTCTTTCTAGTTTAAGTTTATCACAAATTGCTAAGGCACTTTCACTACTTTTTAAAACTCCCCAAAAACTATCCCTTTACTGGAAGTACTGATACTTCACAAATTCGACTCTCTATACTTTTAGTAACCCCCGAATGCCGTATACCTGTGCATACGTTCATCCAGGTTAGGTAAGGACCTGACAACCCTATACCTGTGCATAGGTGTTGTGGGATAGAACAACTAGAAGTGGACGTACCTGTGTACTGCCCAGCAACTAAATTGAGCGGAATTGAGAGACACGAAAGCCTGATGAACTTGGCGTTTGTCAGCGTATTTATATGTTATAAAATGCTGATGGCTGCATCATTAAAGATTAAAATCGCTCCCCTCGACTGCTCAAGTTGTTTATAATTAACAGTGAATGTTTATATAACATTTTTCAAGTTCAAGTTCAAACTTACGATAGAGTGATATTTAATTAATGCTTTTAAGTAGTTCACACATTCCCCCTCCCTGATAACGTTGGTCCCCAACCTGACTTATTTGCTTTAAAAAAGAGAAAACCGACCTCAATTCGAGAAGACATACTGTATTGCACCTAATTTTATTATAATTTAATATATATTTCGTCAGTGGACTTGTTCTGCCTTAGATCCACCCATTTCCATTTCGTGTAGTCGTAAGTTCTTGTGTGGTTTGCCTCGCCCTTAGCTAGTTATACATGTAACAAAAGAAAAATTATTTTAAAAGTTATATTAACAATGTTATAATCTTATCCTATGTTTTCTTAGTTGTGACGTTTGTAGTTGTCTTATTAACAAAATCATAACTTGATAAACCCGGCTTTTTACTAGAGATGTAGTATTTCAAAATTCATTTGCTTCTATGGCCAATAACGTTTTACGTTTGTGTTAATAAAGCAACTACGTGACCAACGTATTATTTAAATACGGTTCTGTCTTTAACTTATTACTAATTATATATGATAAAAACTCTCTTGATTTGATTTCTTTAAGCTTATTGATCTATAATACCTTATATCTAGTGCAAACCTATTCGTTTTGAGAACATTGCTTTTCTTTTTATACTGGCTTATAATGCCATTTATTTTTAAAACTACAGTTTTATGTCTATGGACAATAAATTGCCTCTTATATGATATCTCCTCTGTTAAGATGCGTCCATCCCAACAGAAGTGATCTTAATTCATTTTCTTTATATCGGTTAGTTTTTTGGAAAAAGGTCTGTTAATGGGGTCTATATATAAAGATAATGAATTTTTACCCTTGGCATTAAAATTGCGGATCTGTCTTAACATAAATTACCTATCCTATATTAACAATATTACGTTATGTTAAACTTTCTTGTTAGAATAAAATTCAAAAGCCGGTCCTGTCTATATTCTATTTAATCATTGTACTTTACTTCTTATTTTTAAATCCATTATTTACAAATTTATCAAAACTATATAGTAGGTATATAGACTGTCCGGTCTACATATATAATATTTGCTAACAGCATTATAACAGTTTATTGACTCAGTTATATTTCTTGACCTATCCAAAACTTGCTGACATTGGTATATTAAATCACTCAATTTATTTTACTTGCTGACTTAATTAAACATGCTAGCTTTGTTTAAAGCAATAAAATATATTTGCAACATATCATATGTCTTTATGAATCTTATTATTTTCTCAAGTTATCGCCTGGCAATGCAATCTTGTGCCACTTCGATGAGCTAATATTAACAATGCTATGTAAATTAATAGGAAATTATACGTTACGCGTCCGTGGGTCACAGATGGCGACTGCATATGTCATTTTCGCAGATTCCTTGTGTTGCGGACTGCTTGGTTTACACAAAGCCTGGTAGATGGTGCTCGTAGTGGTCTTCTTTTGCAATGCTGTTTATCGTAGTCTCGTAGTGGGTTCTTTGTTCCTTGAAAGGTGTGACAAAATGGCGTCGACTTGATTTTTGATTTGCTTCTTCGTGTTTTGGTATTGGATGTGCTAAAGAATACAATCAAATATAAGTATCGTGAATATGATTTTTGGCAATATTAGACACTTGGCAAGATTTGATCTAAGGTTTGTTATTATTCAATTATTTATTAAATTATCTAATTCGTTGTCTAGTGCTGCAGGTATTTCGTCCATATATTATAATTTCTTATACTTTTTTATTTTCTAGGAATTCCTAGTCGAAGAACGGGGCAACTTCTGAACTTCTACTAGTGATTCTTCGAATGGCTAAGTCCTGTATTGGTGTTTTCCAATGGCTCGTGACTGGGCCTGGATTGTGATCCATGCAGCATGTTCTCAAGGTAAGGTTATATATATATTATTTACAATTTCTTACTACTTTTCTCTACACCTCTTGGTATCGCTTACATATATATTTTCCCATATATTTATTTTATTCTATGTTTCTTATATTTAATTTCGATATCTAGTTTTGCTATTTATTAGGTATTCTATGTACTTTATGCTATGCTATCTATCTATGCTTTATTACGTGATTATGTAAACAATATAGGACATTATATTGTTATTTATATATCCACATATGCTCCCTTTTTAAACACACATTATATAAACATCTTTTGCTTATAAATTTCTCCATTATTTCGCCTTATGTATGCTTTACATAAGCAACTTTTGCTTATATATTTCCTCGCGATGTATGCTTCTTCTTATCTCAAAAACATCTTCTTCTATATTTCTTCTCACTTTACATAAACATGTTTTTCTTCTTCTTTATTCTTCATGCTTTACATAAACATTTCTAGCTTATGCAACATTTCACCTTGGAACTTTGAGCTTCTCGGGTACAAAAATATTTGCTTTGGCTTCCTTGTACGTTAGCCAGCTACTTCAGTCCCTATATGCTCAACTTTGCCATGCCAAATTTTTTTGCTGTGACGTTATTTTTTAGACCATCCGTCGTTGCAGTCTTATTTAGGCCGGAGAAAATTTTACTTTATAATACTTCCTCGTATACACATTTATTTTTTCTGTATATACTCTCAATACATAATTTTAATGGCAACTCACATTTACTTGTGCTTTACTAATATATCTTCACATTTGCTTCACCTATTTATTTTGCATACATAGTTTACTAATCTTCTCGCTAATATTCACTTAACACGACTTCATTTGTCCTCATAAATCTTGCATTTTTGTGAATTTTGGCTTTTTGTGTGCAATTAGTGTTTAAATAAACAATCATGGTACATACATGTGTAGTGTGCAAGAAATGCGTCATTTCAACTCAAATTTAGCTTTTCATCGGTGAGTTTTTTTAGATATAACAACTATCTATTTCTTTACCATTTAAACACACCAGTGGCGTTGCATATTGAATTATTAGGTTCAATTTTTACTATTTAAAAAAGTAAAAATAATTAAATAGAATGTTTTACTAGCAAAAAAAAAGCTGTCGACAATAAGAATTTAAACCCAAATTAAGCAAGTGTCTAAATTGAATAATTTTAATTTGATACTTTTAAGTTTTACTATTTATGTTTCCTTAGGATCCTGAAAAAAAACATCTTGAACTTTTGCAATCGTTTAAATAATTTA
>MU183911.1:51139-69311 GCA_016904865.1 Pissodes strobi
ATTGCGATTCAAACTACATATAAAAAAGGTTAAATTTACAAAAACAATTTTTTGTTATATTTTTTCGAGATTTTTGCATCTAAAATGTCTACTTAACTGTGAAATTTTAAAAGAAATTGCACATTTCAATATACGCCTATAAATAAGTTATGACCACTTTGGATGACGTCACGCGTAAGCCGTCAGGCCTAGTTGTAGGAGGTAATGCATCGTCACACCTTTACCGAAACGAGTACCTGACAAGCCAAAATATTAACCAATGTTTTCTATATGACAAAATGTTGAGTGGGAGTGGTTATAGTGTGATGCGGTTGGTCTTAAACTTCTAATGAGTGAATATCCTTGTTTAAAATATTTGCTTAATGTCTTATGGATCTGTGCATGTCAGGTATTGTATATTTATAATATGAATTTTACTTTACATGGATAACACCCTAGTAATGACCTAAAAATAAGATTTTTACCTTACTTCTTACCTCTGATGTAATCATCTGGAATTATATTTTTACTTAAATTTTGATTATCTGGATTTCTTGGTTTCGGAACTAATCCATTGCATTGAGAAACTGAAATGCTGAAAAATGTATGATCAGATAGTATATTATATATCTAGGAGCTAGTGTGAATCATTTAATCCCGCGAATGATGCTTATTGCTCGAGATCTTAGATCGAAATGTGGGAGATGTGCCACTCACTATTTAATTGGGGTAAAAACCTTTCCCCCCGTTGTGACTGTGGAAACGATAAGCAAACAGTCCATCACATTGTTGAGGACTGCTCACTGAAGGCCTATACCGGCGAACCATATGACTTCCAGATAGCGACTGAGAAAGCAATTGAATATAAAAATAACTTAGATGTTTGTTTGTAAACTTATTCTTTTTTTTCTGTGCATTGTTGCTTTTTCTTGTTTTTAATTCATCTTTATTATTATTTTATATTTATTTATTTATCAACGGGCTAAAACCCAATATAAATTCAATATAAACAACATTATATACAAAATTTACTTATAAACAAGCTTATAAACTATGATCACAATTAGAAGACTAATTAAAATATTGGCAGCATAGTGTTCATAATATATTAGAAATTATACAAAGTAAGTATAAAATAGAGTCTAAGACTCACAATTAAGCTTCAATTAATAAGGAACAATTTTATCTATACACACAAAACAAAACAAAAATAAAAATATAACAATTCAAAAACAATCAGTGACAACTCTTGAGCTGTCCTTTGAAGACCCCTGGGTCAGAGAAACAATCAAGCACATTTTTGAATATTGATTGGCAAGTCGAGCCGTTCTAGAAATAAAACAGTTTTGTCCATAGTTTGTACGATGGGGTGTCACAAAAAAGGACTGATTCGATCTAGTTTGGCGGAATGGAGCATGAAGTCTGATTTTTGATAATAGGTTAGGACCAAAATAATGAGAATGAAGCAAATTATAAAATATATTTAGATCTCTGTGTATGCGACGAGTTTGGAGAGGGGTAATATTAAGTAAGTTTTCAATCTGCCGATAATTAATGTCGACAGCCCCCGGATTGCCTCTGAATGACACATATCTCAGAAATTTAAGCTGAATGCTTTCTATAGAATGAATATGTACATCATAATGTGGGCACCAGACACTAGAACAGTATTCAACAAGGGGACGCACTAGGGAACAATAAAGTAGTTTGATGGTGGAAGAATTTTGGAAGTCCCTAGTACAGCGCTTAATCAGTTCCAGTATTTGTAAGGCCTTTGATGCCATACTAGAAATATGAGGCACAAAAGACAAATGCTCATCGAGAATCACTCCCAAGTCCTTGACTTGCACCAAGGACTTTAAAGAATGCCCTTCAACATTATAAACATGCTGGGTTCGACCTCCACCCCGACCAAAGACCACTGAATGGCACTTAAGAACATTCAGCTCCATTCCATTAAGATCACACCATTGAACAATGCGGTCCAAATCTGACTGCAAGTTTAAGCAATCAACATAACCATCAATCTTCATATAGAATTTAAGATCATCGGCAAACATCAAATAGTGGGAATAATGAAAACAAGATAAGATGTCATTTACATATACATTAAAAAGTAAAGGACCGAGATGAGAGCCTTGCGGTACGCCTGATGGTACCTGAATTTCAAAAGATTGATGGTTTAAAATATGCACTATTTGCGTTCTACCAGAAAGATAAGATTTCAGCCATTGCAGTAGGTTACCATGGATTCCCAACACTTCCAACTTTTTTATTAAAACCTCATGGTTAACACGGTCAAAGGCCTTTGAAAAGACATGAAGTTGACAGCCATCTTCCATTGTCTCAAGTAAGTTATCTGTAAATGTAAGAAGATTTAGCTCAGTGGAGCGTTGTGCAAGAGATCCATATTGTTGATCAGCAAAGGAATTTTTCAAACTGGTGGACAAAAAATCACAGACAAGACTTTCAAAGACCTTTGGTATACAGCTCAAAATGCTAATTGGCCGGTAATTTGGCATGTGAGAATTATCTCCAGATTTAAAAGTGGGTGTAATAAAACTTGATTTCCAGTATGCTGGAAATATACCAGTTTGTAGTGACTTGTTAAAAATGAGAAAAAGTGGCCTTGACAATATAAAGCTGCAATGCCTAAGTAGAAAAGGTGAAATCCCATCAGGGCCCGATGACTTGCTGACATCCAATGAAGACAGTCTCTCATAAATTGAGGATATTGAAATTGAATAGTCAAATATGTTTAAGATACTAACTGACACCATTTGAATAGGAGTACAAACTCTATTGGTGTACACCCGAGAGAAATACTCTGCAGAAAAATTAACAATTTCACCATCTGAACCCTTTTGATTATTGTAGTACATTTCAGATGGAATGCAGGAATTATTTCGTTTAGTGTTCACAAACTTCCAAAAACTCCTATCATTTGTCCTCAGAGATGTTTCAGTCAAAGCGATATAGTTTTGGTAACACTTTTTCTAGAGAGATTTACAATGTACCCTTAAAACAGAAACTGATTATAATGCTCACAAGTTCCTGTGCTAGTATATTTCCTATGAGCTTTCTTTTTCTGCACAATAGAGTTTTTAAGCTCCTGAGAAACCTAGATTGGAAACTTTTTTGAAGAGTACCTCTTCAAGGGAACACAAACATCAATAGCTGAATTAAGAATGTTATAAAAAATGTCCAACATAGCATCCAAAGGTTTATTACATAGTAGTGAGTCCCAATGAAATTCTGAGAGAAGACCAATAATTAAATGGATGCCCATTGAATAAAAATCTCTATAGAAACCCTTCCCAATCAATCCACCACCATTTAAATATCCAATTTCACACTGGACAAGAAAGACAAGTGGAGGATGGTGGAGATCCACCGGCAACAGAGGCTCATCAACAGGACTAATTATACAACTACTATCCTGCAAAAAAACCAAGTCGAGAATTCTGTCATTTTGATTCCTAACAGAATTCAATTGGTACAGATTATGGTAGGAACACATGAATGATAAAATTTGATGGCATTCAACCTCAATGGGAGGAGCAGATGGAGAAGGAATAATCATAGAAGAAAATTCCTCAGTCACCCACTGAGCATTTGGTAGGTTAAAGTCACCCATCACACATATTTTGCTATTTGGGATTTTTTCAGAGAGTTGCTCAAGGTTGTCACAAAACACAATATATTTATCAAATTTACTTAAAGGAGGGAAATATGCACTTGCAAAAATAAACTGGTTACCATTGAAATCCACTTGTACAAATAAACGTTCAATACTGCTACTTGCTTGCAAAATTCTGCTGGTAAGGCATTTGTGGACAGCTATCAGCACTCCGCCTCCCCTAGAGAAGATACTTGTTTCAGGTGATAGGTCCTTTCTGTATATGTTATAATCATATAACTAATTCAGCATTTTGAAACTCTTCAGACAGCCATGTTTCATTAAATATTAAGATGTCGTATTCAGAATAGGATGCATTCTCAAATAAGAGATGGAGCTTTGTTCTAACATTTTGGAAATAGATCTGCAAAGCGGAATCCTGCCTCCTCTGTATTGATGAAGCCGTCAGTTTTTTGAAACCAGCCTAGGAATACCATTTACATACCTCAATGAGAGGTCTTTCTCTCGTTTCTGTTGTCGTTGTTTTAACTCACTTTTCAGTTTGTTAAGTTCAACACGCTGTTCAGTGGTCAAGTCTGGTTCAAGAAAAACAGTTTGACTTCGATCCATTTTCTTCTTGTTTCTGAGAACATGCAGCACATCATCACTTGAGGTGAGGGTAAGGCGAAGTGAGCGATGATCATTTTTATTAGGTTTTCCTATACTTGAGACACGCACAATATTCACTGAGGTAGCCACTAGAGGAGTCAACAACTCCTTGGCTTTGGTGAGATCATCCTCGCTAGGGACTTCAGGTAGGTTAAAAACCATTAGGTTGCTGGATCTCTTCTGTCTTTCATTCACCTCATGAAGAACATTGTTGGTATTCTGCTCTAGACCATTCGGAACTCCATGAGTTACTGTGCTGAGACAATTAGGTGCAGATGAATTTTGTTTTAAAATCTGCAAGTCCTCAAGAGCCTGAGTGCTCGATGCTTTCACTTCACCCAGGGCATCCTCAAGTGCAGCAACACGGGTGGACAAACTCAGTGCACTTTTAATACCTGGGACACAATCTTCACATATGTAAGGCACAATACGAGTCGACATACTTATGATGTGATTATGCCAAACGCTAAATAAATAACTGGGTATAAAAAAAAATAACCCTATCAGAATAAAGAGCAGAGTACAATCCAAAATTGATATCGGGAAGAAAAAGGCGAGCCCAACAAACTTAGGTGAGCCTAGTAAAAAGTAAAAAGCCGAAGGTCACCTCGACCGAGCTGCAAAAACGACAAACAGAGAAAAAAAGTACTGAAGAAATGCCAGCAACGACTGTATCGAAGCCTGGTCAAGAAGGCGGCTCCAAATTCTTGGCCCCGCCTCCTCCTAGCGATCCTGCTACCCTGATACAGGAAAACGAAAAGAGCATCTTCAAAACGCCTTTTCGGCAGATTTCGTTCAGGAAAAATTTCAGAATAGTAAAACTTTGACATGGGCCAACCCCCTCTGCCGACAAACAACCAATTCCAACCCTTGGAAGACGTCCCCACTGAAGATGAAGACACCATAAGCGTGGTCTCAACGTCTGCCTCTGCCAGCACCAGGCAAAAGGCCTCACAAAACCGCAAGGGTAAGGCACCCCCAAAGCCTAAAACCCAACCACTATAAAGGGTAGACCGCACGACCACAAACAATTACGAGAGGATTTGAAGCAAATGGGAATAATGAACTACCAACTGAAATATACGAAAAACTCAGTGATAGTATATTGCAATAACCTGAACGACTTTCATACATTAAAAAGAGCGCTCGACAATGAGAAGACAGAATATCACTCATATGCCGAGTCTCAAGAAAAGACAAGGGCTTTCGTCCTTCGTGGCTTAGACGGCGACATAAAGCCGCAAGATATCATTGAAGCCCTCGCAGACGAATATAACATAACGCTGAAAAATGTCTTCGAAATGAAGAAAACTCGAATTCCCATGTACCTAGTCATACTAGGTACGAACTTCACGATCAGAAAATTGAATAATGAAATCCGAACCCTAATGTGCGTAAGGGTGACCTGGGAAACTAGGCGCTCAGGCAAACCGGTGCTGCAGTGTAAAAACTGTCAGCAACTTGGCCATGCCAAATCATATTGCAACCGCCGGTTGGCCTGCAGCAAATGTGCAGGCCCGCACGAAATCATCAACTGCACACACGACTACTTAAAATGTGCAAACTGTGGCAGGTCACACCGATCTATAGACGAAGAGTGCCCTGTATTTATCTACAAGGTAAATCTCTTGCAAAACGCAGCGATAACAAAAACTAAACAGACATTTCGCCCCGCTCCACCTCCGGCAAACCCGGCCTGGAGAGAGCCAAGGAACCTGAACGTTGCAGACGGCCCAAGTAGGGGCCAAGGCCTAAGCAATGGCCACCGAGGAGAAGAGGAATATGCCAAACAATTCCCCCCGATGCGTACCAGACAAGAGCAACAACAAAACTCAAACATGAACAACAATGTAACACAGGTTAGTGGTACTGCCCGCGGCTCAAATTTAAACTTAAATGTAAATAATGCAAATAACAGCAATATTTCTAACTTGATGCTAAACCTAAATAATGTTGTAAATAAAATTAACTCGTTAGTAAACCTTGAACAGCTATTCTTAGCTTTAGAGCATTACGCTAACATGCTCGAAACTTGCAGATGAAACAAGGCAGAGATTATTCAAGCGTCTCTGCGCTTCTTTTCGTTTGAAGCAAGTTTAATGTGTAAATGTTACTTGTTGCATGTTGGAATTGCAATGGTATTAGGTCCAAAATGGGCCAATTTCGTAATTTCATGTATTCTTCCAATTACCAGGTCGTTTTCCTTGTTGAAACAGAGCTGATTTTAACATTAAAATCAAGCACTATAACGTCGAGAGATTTGATAGGCCCGATCGAGCCGGAGGAGGCGTGGCCTGCTTCATGCATAGGTCGCTCCGCTATAAAAGAACTCGAAATCTTAGATCTTTAATAGAACATGTTTGTATCGAGACCGAGAGCGGCCTACGTATTTGTGGCTGTTACGCGCCTCCGGCTCTCCGCCTCACGGAAGCTGATTTCTTCGCACTACTCCCACAGAACAAGGTATCCCTGCTTATTGGCGACTTCAATGCCTCACATGCTGTATGGGGTGGCGTTACCAATAGCAGGGGTAGGTTGCTCAAGAGGGTGATCGACAACGACCTGGAAATGTCCTATCACAGAACGCCAAATCCCACCTTTCTACGTTACGATTCGTTCCTGGACATCGCTATAACCCGGGGTGCAATAAGAACAACTCAACTGCAGGAGCTCAACGACTTAAGCTCGGATCACCTTCCAGTCAAGATTGGCCTGTATCACAGGGTCCCCCCGTCAAACGACACCGTCGTTACATACAAGAATGTTGACTGGAGGGTGTTCCGGGATAGGTTAAATGAGTTAACTGTTGTTCCCGGGCAAATAGATACCGTCCAGGAGCTAGAAAACGAGGTTAAAACTCTAACAGCAAATATCCAGCGCATCCGTGATGCTACGTGTCCCAGGGTTGTCATACAACCTTGGATAGAAACCCTTCCCGAAAATATCCTGAATCTCATCTCCTATAGAAACCGTTTTCGGCGAAGATGGCAGAGAAACAGGACTAGAGAGGGATCCGCACGTATCGGCGCGCTAACGGAGGAAATCAAGGTAAAAATACGGGAACACAGGAACCAAACCTGGTTGAACTATATCAATAGTGTAGGCAGGGAAGACGGCTCGCTATGGAAACTCGCCAAACGAGTCCGCGGAGGTTACGCACAAATCCCTGAAATAAGGCATCGTGGCCTAGACATCATCGATGATCTAGGGAAAGCGGACGCTTTCGCGGACTATCTGGAGGGTGTATATAGCGAGACACCCGACACCCTGCCCGAACAACAACATTGCACTAATACTATCTTAACTTTTCGAACCCTTAAATACCCAATTCCTCCGTTAGTACTCGATAAATTGAGAATCAGCCCTGCGGAAATCCGCAAAGCTCTCTGCTGTCTTCCAAGAAACAAAGCACCCGGCCCGGATAATATTTCGAATATAGTCCTCAAAAATCTGCCCCGGAAAACATTAGTCCAATATATGCATGTAATTAACGCGATCATCAGGTTGCAATATTTCCCTGAACCATGGAAGGTATAGCGTGCATAGTACTCTTTCCCAAACCAGGTAAAGATCCAACCCTGCCATCATCATACAGACCGATTTCTTTGCTTAACACCCTCGGCAAGGTGACCGAGAGGTTCATTTTGCCGAGGCTGAGCAAAGTCGTCGAAAGCCTAGAAATTCTACCACCAGAGCAATTCGGCTTTCGGGGCCAGCATGGCACTGTCATGCTGGCCGCGAAAATAGCCACCGATACTTATAAGGGCTTCAATGAAAAGAAATCAACCGCACTACTATTGCTTGACATCGAGAAAGCGTTTGACAAGGTATGGCATGAAGGGCTCCTGTACAAACTGCTTGCAAAATACAGTATACCTCTATACTGGACTGCCCTCATAGAATCATACCTTGCCGGACGCTCTTTCACGACTCGCATAGGTAAACAGATCTCAGCTAGTAGAAGACTACGAGCTGGGGTCCCGCAGGGTACCGTACTATCCCCGCTACTCTTCAATCTTTATATTGCAGATATCTCGTCTCATCCCGATACCCATATCGCCTTATTTGCCGACGATACGGCAATCTATTCCCGAAATTCCCTAGCTGAAGTGGCGAAATCAAACGTCTCTGAGCACTTAAACGCTTTAATCCGCTACTATAAACAGTGGAGAATCACACTGAACATGTCTAAAACTGAGCTTATACTAATGTCCAGAAAGCTCAAGGACATAGATATAGCACCTTTAATAGTAGGCGATACCACTATAATTCCCAAACAAAAAGTCAAATACCTCGGTATAATATTCGATAGCAAGTTGCATTTTAGCCAGCATATGCTTGCCATACAATCAAAAAATGCAGCTATAAAAAAGGGTCTAGGCTTGTTGATCGGGACCAGATCCTGTCTGAGCCCGCGCAACAAGCTTATCCTTTATAGAACAATAATCCGGCCTGCACTTATGTATGGCGCTCCTGTATGGTGCTCCGCGGCCAGGGGGTACAAAAAGAAAATTCAGGTTATCCAAAATCACTACCTGAGGGCGGCGTTCTCTCTCACTTTGTACGATCGAGTAAGGGTCGAAGACCTGCACGCGTGGGCACAAATCGAATACGTCGAGGAATACATGGATGGCCTCGCGTGTAGGTTTTTCGAAAACCAGGTGAGAGAGTCGTCGCTCACGGCAAATATCGCCAACGTGCGATATAGCCCGGAGCACCCCATAAGGCACGGCACTATCTATCGAGAAACCACATTATTTTACAAGCAGCTAAGACCCCCATAAACCCTACGCCCTTCAGGAACAACGAATAAAACACCCAGCACCGTGAAACTTTCTTTTAATCCTTAGAAAACCAACTTTCTAAAATGTTCAATAACACACAGATACCAGGAGAGCAGGAGCAACCACGCGCCTTGGTGGTATAAGCGACCTGCCTCCTTATTGGCCAGCTCACCGTGATCGGTCACGGAGGTGGGGCTTGTCAAGGGACAAGCTCCTACTATAAATATGTAACTCCCACTTAGGATTGATCATTATTATGATATTTTACAATGAACGTTGATAACTTCATGATTGATTGATTTATTGGAATAAGTTTATTGAGTTATAGCAGTTCGATTTTCAAATTGACCGTAAAACACTTCAAGATCTTATTGGATTCTAGTGCAAGAGGGCGCTTACACTAAGTGCCATTAGTAGTGGAGCAAAACCCAAAGGGGGGGGGGGACCCCCCCAAGTGTACGAAGTGATGCGGAAAAGCAGGAAAGCGTGTGGAAAAAAACAGAATTATCGCTTGAAACCCTAAAGGCGGTTCTGGACGACTTTAGAGTACAGATGTTACATAAAGAAAAGAACAAAGAGAAGAACTGGCCTAAGCTTGGATCCAGAAATGAGAAGAAATCTGATATAGTCAGTACCCAGAACTTGGACGATGAGACCGAGCCAATGGAAGAAGAGTCATATGCCGCCAAAACCAAGAAGGTCCCGCCAGTTACGGTGGAGGGCAGGAGTTGGTTAGACCTAAGAAAAGCTTTGATAGACAAAAATATTGGTTATGAATCAGCGAAGATAATGGGACAAAACATTAGAGTTTTTCCGTAAACTCCGGGCGACCATCGAGCCCTGACAAGCTTACTGAAAGTAAACAACAAACAATATTACACGTATACCCTCGATGAAGACAGAAAGGATGAAGACAGAAAGATCCAAGCAGTTATCTACGGACTAGACAGGGAAACGGACCCAGCGATGATACAGTGTGAACTCATTGAATTGGGAATTAACGATGCAGAAGTGATGAAGATGTATTCGCAGAGGAACAAGGGCGAACAATTAGCAATGTTTGCAATCAAAACCATCCATTAAGAGATCTATAAGGTAGACAAGTTAGTGGATTTAACAGTTAAAGTAGTGCCAAGAAGAAAGCCAACTGGGCCGATACAGTGCTATCGGTGCCAGCGCTTTGGACATGGACAAAAATCGTGTCAAATGAAGATGAGATGTGTAAAATGTGCCGAAGACCATGCATCATGTGACTGCACTTTAGAGAAACCTAAGGAAAATGAAGCTAATAATGCTAAGTGCGTTCTGTGTGGGCAGTTAGGACATCCTGCGAGCTACAGAGGGTGCCCAAACTATAAAAGGGGCTTAGGCCAGCTAACCCAGAATAAGATCACTGCAGATAAGCAATCACAAATCAAAGTTGATAACAAGCAACAAAACGAAGATGTAACAACATTATCCAAAATAAATAGTCGAACTGAAGCTGGACTAGAGAAGATAGAAAACTTCATGAAAAATATTATGACCCTGATAAATGAACTTAGGCCCACAAAATAAGCATCTCAAACAGAGGACGAAAACAAGCAGCTGACAACATCGAGCCCCTGCCGTGAGCTTACATCAAAAGGCAGGAGATAGTGTACTCTAACAGAGAGGCGCCCGCCTTAGAGCGGCAAAGAGGTGCGAAAAACAAAGATGGAGCGCTTAAAAAGCCCCAGGCCGTAAGCGCAATAGGCAGGACAGAGAGGTTGTTGATCCTGTCACCACGGACAGGTTTTAGGGAGTATGTCCGCAAGGAAGAGCCTTCCATACCCTCCGAACTGAGTAGGGGGATGCTTAAGGTGCATTTCCTGTCCTCACCAAAAAAAAAAAAATATATATATAGCTTACTCGATTTCATGCCACGGAAGCATCCATGACTCCGCAACCGTACCGCGGAAATTCGACTCATTCACTTGAGATAATTGCAATCCTACCGGATCAGAGACAAAGTCTTTACCTTTTATTAGAAGTACCTTGCTAGTACTCTATGTTGTATATAATGTATGTAGTTAATGTAAATAATGTAAATATTCTGACGCCCTGCTCCAAAGGGAGCACTTGAAACAGGGTTTTTTAGTATAGTTTTCCCTGTATATATTATCTCAACTAACAAATATCGCACAAGTAGCACGCAACAAGAGCTCATAGCAATTTCACGTCATAGCGTCCTTGAAGCGGTAACCCAAGGAAGGAACATATATACACAAGGCAGTACCACACTCCTGATTTTAGCTAGTAGGATAACAGCATCCCCTAAGGGTGCCACCATCCGCTGGCCGAACGTTGAAGCAACAGCACGACAGGCAAAACAGCGTGATGTAACTATAAGCATACTATTAGAATTAGGAATGTAAATCCAACATAATCAATTATGAATAAATATTATAATGCTAAAAAATTATATGGATTTCTTATTTTTTTAGTAAGAGTAAGAGTAACTCATGATTGCTAACATCATACGATGAGACGTTTTATTATTTAATACATTTTATTAAAAACAAAAATATAAATGCGGTATAATACAAATAAATATGTTTAATAAAATAAAACAAAAACATAAAGTACCATTGCGCGCAAAAAAATTGGTACAAGAAATAATTTGAAAATATATTGCTCCTATACTATCAGGAAAACCTAAGCAAATATTGACAAATAAATAACAAGAAACACAACATTTCTGGCTGGTGTATGAGTGTTACAGGTATTCAGGTATTTGGTGTTTAAGCTCAGGTGTTTACAATTAATTTCCATACTAGACCTTATTATATTATGTAATAGTGTCGCGAGTATTCGTGATGACAGTTCTTTTAATTCTTTCTTAATGCCTCCACCAATCTGTCATCATACGTTTGAATCGCGATGCCACGCCTTACTCAGCGTGCAGGGGTATAACTCCGATGGTAGTACGGGACTCTTTACGTAAGGTGAGAAGCGAAGATAAAGAAAGCACTTAAAAAACAATAAAGTATATTAGATAAACTTAATGAGAAAAGATTAACAATGTGTATTGGTCAAAGACTTAACGATAGAGTTTTAACAGCGTTAAATTAACAATGTGTATTGGTCATAGACCCAACGATAGAGTTTTAACAGCGTTTACTGGTCAGAAACTTAATGAGACTAGCCTATACCCAATTATTAAGGTGCGCATGCTTTCTCGACTTGAGGTATGTTTTATGAATAGTTTATAGGTCTTTTTGGTCACTGCTTTGTAAATATAGTTTATCTTATGTTGTGTTGTGTTTTATTTAATGTTAAGGTATTTAAGAGCACTTGGACACTACACTTTGAACTACTTGACAGACTACTTAGAAACTTCACTCGAAGAACTTTGACAGACTCGACTTTTCTACTGTGGTTAATGAAACCCCTAGTCTTAGCAGTCGATGTGGCTAACCAAGTACTAGGTTTGGGGCAGGAAAAGGATTATAACTTTAGCAATCGTGTGACTAACCAAAGAGCGGATTGAACCAAAAACAGTCATGTGACTAACCCTGGAGCTGGTTTAGGTGAGACCAAAAGTCTGACGAACTGAAGGTTTGCCAGTGTATTTATATTAGAGAAATTGCTGATCATTGCATGCTTAAGGTTCATAATCGCTCCCGTTGACTGCTCGCGTTGTTTATAGTTTGCTTTTAATGTTTATTAAATAATTCCCAAGTTCAAGTTCAAACTTGGGACAGGGTGATAATTAGTTAATAGCTTTATGAATTATTATATTTGACAATAGTCTAGGAGAAGATTATAATAAATTTCTTTGTACCAGTTTTTTTTGCTCGCAATGGTACCTACCTAATATTAAAAACTAACACTTATAAACAAATACGTCTTTTTTTAAGAAGAGACCAAGATTTTATAACATTAGTTAATCCAACATTTTTAGCTACATCTCCTTCACACCTTAACAACATTGAATTATCCAGCTTTTCGTCAGACATCAATGTTCTTAGAGCGCTTTTGATTAATTTCAGTTGGCTAAAACTCCTTTCATTTGTAGAAACACCATATGGTATTGTCAAAATGAAAAGACAAAGGCGAAATGCTTCTGGTAAAGTAACTTTTAGGTTTTTTGCCTGCATTAAAATTTGGGGAAAACTGAAAGCTTGAGGGCTTAAATCAAATAGTACTTCCATTCCACTCTGTTATAAACATATATCAGGTTTTTGAGATCCCGGAGGAAACATCTTAACCACCTTTCCCTAGTCTTCTAAGTAAATATTTTTCTTGTCAAGTGGAAACTTAAATATTTCAGAAGTCAATTTCAATATTTTGAAAATTCTCACTTAACGCTGAATTTAAAGTGTCCAAAATCTCTAACTCTTTTCTATAAAAAGTGTGTAAATCCAGTCTAACAGCAGTTTCATTATTTTCGTCAATTGCCTTTGGTAAAAGTCTTCGACGGTGATGCCTTGAAAGATCGGTTCTTGCATCTATGCCTATATTCGCTGCAAACTGAATGGCACTCTGAATTAAATGATCCAAACTTTTGCTAATATTAGTAATTGAATTGATATTTTAGGTAGTTACTTTAATTACATTTATGCAGTCGATCATATTTATTTTGGGTGACTCTATGGTTTCCGTTAAAATTTTTATTTTCGGTAAAATAATTTTTAGGAAAAACAAGAACACTATAAAATCAAAACTACAGGTTTTTTTATACAGCCCTAATGCCTTAGTCTTGGTAGAGCAGTCAAATTCTTTATTTTTTAAAATTCCCTGCAAAAGTTCAATTATTTCTTCCAGTGATTGATTTAAAGCTTTTACTGAATCAGACTTAGCTGTCCATCTTGTTCTACTGAGATTTTTAAGCTGCTACTAATATAAAGTCATCGGCATCGGCAAAAATGAAACAGGAAGAACGGTTTTTAAGAATGGGAATGGCTAAAGTTTTGTTGCCGTTTGGTTTGGTGGCTGCTAAAGATACGACTTACTGTTATGTTACAAATAAAGGAATATGAAACGCTACATGCATTGGTATATTAATCAAAGTTAAGGCATTCGCGTTTATCACTTGGCATAAAACTTAGGATTGTAGAAAGTATAGTTACTGCACTTCCAGATCTAAATTCGCTCATTTCATAATTTTTATTTTTGACATTTTGTTTTTTTGGCAGCGGGTAACTTTTCCCAACTTGATGCCTAAATGTCCATAATTCCCCACCAACCCCTCGGGGATGGGGGGGGGCCCCCCCCCCCCCCCCCCCCCCCCCTTAGCGACATCCCTGATTGTATACAATTTTTGCTACGACCACCTATAAGAATGACACAAAAAGCACTCTTAAATTCTTAGGAAATTCTTAAGAACCGATCCCTACACGTTGCAGTCGATGGACACATCTCGGACACATTCACCATCAACGCGGGCGTGCCTCAGGGCGCAATACTTTCACCAACTCTGTTCCTCATCTATATTAATGACCTGCTGATCGAAACGAATAATCCTGTTTACAGTTTTGCAGATGACAGTACCCTTGTCTCCCACTTTAGATCAGAAAAACCCTTACCAGCGACTGAGACTCATCACCGCAGACAGGAGCAGATTACAGCAATTAATCAAGACCTGGAGAAAGTTCAAACTTGGGGCGACCGAAATTTGGTCCAGTTCAATGCAGCAAAGACCCAAGCAGCAACGTTTACTAAGAGGGCCAATACAGCGGGCCCTGACATCATTATGGCAGGATCGACCATTCCTTCATCCTCGTCAATCGGGCTGCTGGGTGTCTCGGTCAACAGCAATATGTCATGGCATGACCATGTTGCTAACATCGCAAAATCAGCCTCCCAGAAGCTTGGTGCGCTATTTCGCAACAAAAAACTCTATACACCGCAGCAGTTGCTCTTGCTGTACAAAGCGCAAATAAGACCGTGCTTAGAATATTGCTCACATATCTGGGGTGCCGCACCAAAGCATACCCTAAAGCTGCTGGATTCCATTCAGAAGAGGGCTGTGCGTCTCGTCGGCGATCCGGAGTTGACCCGGAATCTGGATAGTCTGGAACATCGCAGACATGTGGCCGAGATGTCTCTGTTTTACAGATACTTTCACGGCAGATGTTCCCAGGATTTGGCCCGCATAATCCCGCCCCTGGCAACTCCTGTCAGACAGTCCCGACAGACGGCAGGAGCGCACCAGTTCGTCGTACAACTAGAAACACCTAGAACATCGCTTTACCAGAACTCCTTTGTCTGGCGCACTGCATCACTGTGGAACTCACTTCCAGGACATCTGTTTCCCACTAATTACGACCTACAAATATTCAAGAACCGTGTCAATCAACATCTTCGCACACACACCGCTCGTCGAGCGCCATAGGATCTCCCTTTAGTGTGTGTGCCACTGCCATAAAAAAAAAAAAAAAAAAAAAAAATATCACACGCGTGCTGAAATCCACTTTTCCATACATGTGTCAAGTCAAAATGTCAAATCAAATATGCTGAAATTGACACCATCCGCTATCTATTCAAATAGAGTTGAAATATTTTTCAACGCTCTTATGCTTTAAGCCTTCTAGCCACATTAACTGGGGCTTTTTTCTCATTTTTATAAGTGGTCGTAGCTAAAGAATATATTTGCATTATAGCAACCATTAATCTGCATGAACTTTGCTATTGAAGCGAGAGGACCGTCACCCTGTATATATTTACTATATATTTACATGTGTTTAGTTTTTACATAAAATATATTTTAAAACAATATTTAAATATCTCAAACTATATAGCCTAATAGCATATTTAACTAAATTTAGACATAGTGCTACTTACCAATATAAAGTTATCCGAAACAATATCCTAAATATTAAACGTTTTTCACACTCACTCATGTTCAAATAAGTTTTGCCGAAAGCAAGTTTTGTTTTGATCAACTAATAGATAACGCATATATTTTTATGCATGTATAAGGAATATTTTTATGAACATTATTTGCTTAAATATATTCAATATAATTGAAACGTATAATTTATAAATATAAAAGTTAGAATAGTTAATTTCGCTATTACCATTTTCTAAAATATTTATGTTGTTTGAATATGTACCTCAATTTTAAACTACCTATTTCTAAACGCTAAACATTATGGCTAAAATGAAAATATTGTGACTAAAACGTACCGCATCACTTTTATGATGATTGTTTCAAGTTTAAGATGGGAACAAAGTAATTATTTGGTCATAAGACCAATTATAACTTCCGTAAATTAGATACACCTATTTGCTGGGCAAATGATAATCGAGCGCCTAAATGTAACAATAACTCTTTTCCGTTGTATGATTAGACGTTTTCGGAGTTGATTAATTTTCCTTTTACTGGATCGCATTTCTTATAATTTATGTTTCTTATATAGAGCAATTTACTTTTAAATTGATACCAACTTTTAAAAATGCCGCGCAAGTGTAAAATTAAAATGATTAAAAAATTGTTATTATTCCAGTGCAATTTGATATCAGAACCTAGGCATAATATTGAGTTTTTACGTATTTTTGATGTGTAATCATCTTACGCGGCGGTATGAGGGTAAATCTCAGCAAATGGGACGGAAATGTAGGGACGGAATGTGTGTTTTTAAACCGATGTGACATTATAACCCGTGCCAAAGTTTACAGAATTAAAAATATAAGTTGATTCACTCCGCGCCATCGTCAAATTCCACTCCGCCGCTCCCCGCCTGCCCGGTAGACTGGTGCCAGTCTATAGTGGAGAGCTGGGTCATTTAAGTTTATTTTAAATTTGTTTTCGGTCCGGCGTATAGGGTGAGATTTCAAAAATAGCGGTTGGTTTTTGGTGGATTTCTGAGTAAAATGTCTAGTCGAAATATTTGTTCTGTAGTTGATTGTGAAAGACGAATGGCAGGCAATATATCGCTCTTTAGGTGCCCAAAAGGGTAGGTATGTATTAGTTTATTATAAGCTTTTATTTAACTTCACTTGTATGTTTGGGTCAAATCTTACAAGTTAAATTTATCCTACTTCCCATCAATGTTCAATATTAATATCGATTTATAGCGAGTACAATAGAGTATGTAATAAAAAAAAAAACTTGCAGGTGTCGAGCCTGGAAAAGTGCCTTAGAATTTATAGGATCGCACAAATATGCGAATGATACACCAATGCAATGTCATAGCCTTATTAGAATGTGTGGTTTGCATTTTAATGAAAACAGTTTTGCAAATTCTTCTATAGTTCTGTACACGCTCAAAAGTTAGCGTGGCGCCTTATGGCAATGCTTTTCTTATGGGAAATAACTGTGCATCGTTGCCAACTCGGCCGCCTTTTAATAACGTATGGAACGTTGATAATTATTTATAAAAGTATTTTTATCGTTAAGCACTATTAATAATTAATATTTTCATATTTATATTTTTACAGTAGGTGTACAGGGTGGCTCGAATTCGAGTCTATATATGGGGATCACGAAAACCTTAAGATACAGTGTCAGTCAAATTAGAGCAAAATTGTGCATTTAGGTGCCTAACAATATGTCGTTCAGAAAGTTTTAAAATCCCAAGTATTTCCGGAGATATCCGGAAAAAAATCGAAACTGTGAAAAATCGTTTTATTTTTTTCCTGGGATTAGTTAAAAACAGATTTCAAATTGAATTGCACTTTTGTTTTGCCACTTTTTCCGCTCTATCCAATGGTGGTAGGAACCCGACGTTTCGTCTTCAAGGGGTTATCATCAACTTTCTTTTATTAAATATGAACTAATTTTGTTATCGTTTTTCAGATGATATTGGCGTTATTAATATGATTATGTATTCTTAATTTTTTTTTATTGAAGTGAAACTTCTTTAGCGAGGGTAGTAAGTCAGAAAAAATTTAAATATCAAATGAAATGGAAACCAAGGAATTTTCAAGACATGCAGCCGGAGTAAAATGAGGATGCTGGACGAAAACTGGACCCCATACCCCCTCATTCGGCCAGGAGAGGGGGGGAGAAGACAAAACTAAAATAATTAATTTCGGGAGAACGGGAAGAGGGGCTCTAATTTAAGGGGGGATTTTGGGAAAAAAACGTTATTTTGCCGATATCTCTTCAAGGGAGCTTCGGATCGAAAACCTGACATGTTATGACCCTGATTTA
>MU183911.1:93980-119186 GCA_016904865.1 Pissodes strobi
TGAGCTGGCTATATTTATACTGCTGCCAGGTCCCTTAGCAAGCCCCGCCCACCATGTTCAAGCGAACCTGATTAGCGGGGCCCGCTGCCGGGCTAGTGGCGACAGGTACACTTGTTTGTCGTCGTTTGATTTCTGTGCTCCTGCTATCTGCCGTTTTACCGCCAGGCAGCAGGGGCGGTTGAGAGTGTTATAAGAGGGAAATTTAAGGGGTTAGGGATGGGGTTAGTTACGGGGGTCTGGGTTCTAGGAAAAATATGGTAGTTTTCCGTAGCGTGTACAGAACGCGTGTTGACTCGACCGAAGACGAAGCGGAAATCTTGATTTCAGTTGTGAGGGCATCTCTGTGCATATAAATCACGTTTAATTGGCAATATGATTTTTGTAGCATATCGATGAGAGAATCTAAATTAAGTAATTGGTTTATGACTCTAGTTACCATGTTCACTCATATACAGTTCACTATTATGATGTGTAAAGACATATAATGTTCCAATATTTTTTAGATAGTATATAAATAAATATCTGCAATTGTTCATTTTGCCCTGATATGTTGGGCATAATGACATACCCTATGTCATTTTACCCGAGACATTTATTAAGCGCTATTCAAATAAACAATTCCATAGTTCAAAATAATAGTTATTAAAAACACATTTTACAGTTTAGATAACTGCGAGTATAGATAAATGAAAACATGATTTTATTTGCATAAGTCACAAATGTACATGTTGGTGCTTTTCGGGATACCAGCGCAATCAGCATGAGACCATGAGTGACATCTCTGACATTATACACCCTTCCTCAGAGATCTTTTATAGGTGTCATTGCAATAAAGGCATTCTCCTCGTCAGATTCGGCATAATTCCCATCAACCTTTTCTCTCATTTTTCTTAAATTATTTAGCTTTTTTGATTCTTTACGCCCTGATTTCAATGAATGTTCATTCTACATTAACTGTTAGAATCACTTTTCTCGCAACCTTTTCTTTCTCAGACTTTTGGTTTTTGAGAGATTAAATTTTTACGAGTGTGAAAATTTCCACTTGATAATGAGAGAGAGATTTTCATTATTTCAAGCTAAATTTTTATGAATACGAAAATTTTCATCTTAGTGACGATTTTTATCATTTCAAGCTGAATTTTTATGACGGCTTGGCGCTATTAACCCTCAAAAAACTACCAGAAAACGTAAAATTCTTCTTAGTATAATTAAGCTAAATTTTAATGAACACGAGAATTTCCGTCTAAATAATGAGAGTAGCGATTTTTATCATTTCAAGCAAAATTTTTATAAATATGAAAATTTTCGTCTAAATAATAAAATGATTTTCTCTTCAACGTGGTCCGCGTCGAACCCGCCTATATTTCTTTGACAAGAATCAATCGTTGAACAGGCCGGGGTTTAGTGTATAGTATGTTCTACCATTCGTGTCACAGAACTGGCATAGAATGAAAATATTGTTTCATTTATGAAAACCTATGCAACATACAAAATATATTATTTTATTATTTAACAAAACATAAAAACATATGGGGAGAGAAAGTTATGCGTCATATACCCAATACACTGAGCAGGCATGTATTCTCATTTTCTGTTTAGTGCGGATGAACTTTCACTTCTGATGTGTGGTCCACAATAGCACTAATGTTTTTATATTAGATTTGTATATTAAGTAATAATAATTAATTTATCTGGTTTTTAGGTTGCGCCAGTGATAACGACAATGTGCTGTGATCGCGCTTCGGTAGAAGCACATCAATTAATTGCTACGTGTCGTCGTCTTCAAAAACCGTTGGATATTTTCACCAAAAGACATCAAGAGTTGCAAGACTTTGCGGACCAAATCAACCATAAGAAAATATCGTTCACCGCCTTCAGATGCTTCAAAGTGGACCGAAAAACCATGATAATACTATTTAATCTCACTTCTAATTATCTTATTGTTATCGTGCAATTTTTAAGCTAAAAGTAAAATACGCTTTAATCAGTTGCCCCTATATATCGCCTTCTATAACAAGATTGCAATTAAGGTGTATTGCAAAAATTAAAACAACTTTAATGAAAAATTGAAATAAATAGCTATTTATGTGGCAACTGAGAAGAATAGGATACCTCATCACGCGTTAAATACAAGTAAGGAAATCTAACTTCCCACGTGCTACATTCAATAAGATCTTATATAATCTCGAATTAAATGGGAAATATTCAAAAAAATAAGAATGTCAAGATATAGTATATTGCATAACGAATGTTGAAAGTACTAGTTTTCAAACGAGACGGTTTTTCGCACGAGTTGAGTGCCGAAATCATCCGAGTTTGAAATAGTAGATATATTAAGATACTAATTTTAAAATACCATATTTTGTAACGAATTGATCAGTTGGGCGTCAGTTAATAATGAAATACTAGCTCAGTCGCCAATTTGTAAGGAAAAATTTAGTTGGACACGAATTTGTAGCGAAAGCAAATTTATTTAATTTAATTAAGTATGAGATTCGTTTTTTTCTGAGGGGTGAGTTGTCTCTTTTATCAACTTTTTTTTATATTTTGTGGGCCAGAGTTCCTAGAGACAATGCGAACTAAATATAAATACTTAAAGATCAATCACTATTAAGATAAGAATATCAGAAATTTACCCTTATAATTCTTGTCAAGGAATTTTAAAACAATAATATATTAATTTTATAATTCATTTAATTTTATAATTCATTACAAATAGTGGTGAAATTTGAAAAATTTAAATCTATATAATATAATCAAATGTAAATATATGAAGTTGTTTGAAATATAGTTTTTTTTTCAAATAAATTGACTAGCAATGAGAATGAAAATTAAAAGAATAAAAGAAAATTAATAAAAGAATTAGACGAATTCACTGGTCTTTACAAACAACCTATCTTCTGATTGCCTAATACTTAGCTCGTCCAACTATTCTATAACCATGCGATCGTATCGGGGCCTCGACTGTAACCGGTTCTGCCTATGCCCAAATTCGATTGAGTTGGGGTTATCTAGGACTTACTGGTTATCCTAGTTATTTATCCTCTATATACGATATAAAAACATGAAATAAAAATCAGATAACGCAAAAAAAAAAGAAAATGTCAAGCCTACCTTCCCAACCTCTCACACTGATCGTCGGTACAAGATAGATTCAAAATTCTTGTCCTACCTTTCCATCAGAACCACATCTCAAAAAAAATTGCACAGACGCGCAGTCGTCTCAAATGTTTCACCTTTTTCCACCGTACGAAGCGACCGATCTTTAAGCATAAAATATGAACTGCACATTCGAAATTATTTAACAATTTTAAATAATATATTCTACTGCTGTATTTATGTAGATTCAACCCATAAAATTAATTTTCATTCTATATTAACTAGATAATTATCGACTGATATATTTAAAAGACAAAAATTAGTTTTAAATGAACTTGATGGGCAACATAAGAATTCAGTATTTATTAATATTTTCGTACTATTTAATGCGGAATTTTCCACACTGTTGCTACCAGGTCAGTTCAGACAGTAATTCAAAATAGGTTGAAGATGAAAAGTTATTATTTCAAACCAAAAACAAATACAAGCGAACTCTGAACAACCTCATGTTACGAAATTGTTAAAATTACCGTAACAAGATTTGCTACAGCGACGTGGATGAACACCTGCAACTTCCTTCTTCCGCCAACGCAGTTTACATGCAAAAAAAAATAATGACCTAATCTTAGACCAATATATATCGTTAATTAAAAAATTATCCAGGGAAATATCCTGTGGACCTCAGTTAGACTATTACACAGGAGGAAGTATTCAACAACAAAATTTACTGCTTAAAGCGAGTATAATCAAAAACTTAAATTACAATTTTAAGTCGAGCAAAAATTACAAGTAACTACTGTTAAGCAAAAATTATAAATGACTACTGTTACTCAAGATATTCTTTTTCTTTACTTTAAGATATAAAATTCAAAAGAAAATGATGGAACTACGTTCTAAACAGTGGCTCTCGGCAAATCTAAATACAAGATAACTCGAATTTAATGATAAAAAGAAAAATACAGGTACAACCTCTCTATAAACGAGTCTTATAACTTCAAATAAGTAATTTCTATTACTTTTTTTATATGGCCCTTGGCACATATACGATAATTGAGCGTAATTACACCTCAATTAATTAAAGACAAAGATAAGCCTCACTATCTCGCACTAAGATAGAAATTTAGATAAAAGATAAGAAAAAAACAGGTAAATTTACACATGTGAGCTTAACCTCTCATAAATGCAAATTAATGTCGATACATCAGTGTTGAGACGCGACAGGGCAAGTGCTAATAATTATATGCTTGATGTTACAAATAAACTGAAATTTTAATGAAATAAGCCTGAAAAGAAAAAATTGTAAACACTTAATTTTTAGTAACACGTTTTATTTCGCCAATACACCTTCGCCAGTACAGTTATCATAATTACATAACACCATGAGTCGACTTTGCTATCGTACAATAACTATCTCTATGCCTTATTTCTAATCTATCTATATACTCCGTATTATATAACACCGATTCGATTCTACTGCTGCGCCATTCGTTTTCCAGGGTTGTCACGTCCTCGCCTATTTGAATGTCGCCCCTCCAAAATTTGCTTGTTACATTCGGCCATCCTGCAACAATTAATGCCCTCATTAATTTAACTCGCCAGTAAATCAACCAGATCTTATCGATCTGTGCATTCGCCATAACACCAATTCGCCTACCCTAAAGGTTTCGCCTGTGGTTGCAACCATACGTCTTTTATCGAATATCACCTTTATATTACGCCTTTGTCAGGTTCTCACTCGCCTTTTGCTATCTCAAGAGAAGTTTGGACCTTAAATCGCCATAGGTCTCGCCTTATATTCACGATGTATTGAATTCCATGTAATTGGGTTTTATACCTGTTTGGAATAAAGGCTTTATTATTATTATTATTACTTTCGCCGACAGAGCATTCGCCATTTGCACCTCGCCAGTTAAACTCACTTGCATGCACCTTTCAACCTGACCATTCGCCCTTTGCACCTCTCCAGTCAGACTCACTTGCATGCACCTTTCAACCTAACCTTTCGCCCTCGGTGTTTTACACCTCGCCTGCCAAAAAGTCAGCAAACGCCTTGCTCGTAAACGCCAGCCCGCGCCAGAAGTTGGAAATAGTACGCCTTGAATACCCAAAATTCGCCAAACGCCTCTCTCAATCTGAGAATCGCCTCAGAAGACCGCAAAGTCTTCGTCGCCCTCGCCTGCGCATGATCCTGGACTTCCTTGCCCCTCCAATTCCACAATATCGGTTGATGGACGCCGATATCTGTCAAAAGAGGAAAGAAAGCCAGTATACAAGTCGCCAGGGGAAGAGCAACCAAATGCCCTCGCATTCGCCTGTAGATCGAGAGGTAGACCGTCAATCAGACACGAAAGCACCTTTGTGCCTGAAAGCCCACACCTTTCGATCAACGCCATTTTATCATGATAATAATGGGTCGTGGTTTCGCCATCCAATCATCTCCTTGAGTAGCTGAGCAAAGTCATGCACTCTAGGAAACGCCTTCCTAAGAGCCGCCTTCCAGTCTTCCCATGAGAGGTCATATTCATCGAGCCAATTAAACCAGTCCCTTGCTGCGCCTTGCAATTTCGCCTGCATAAAATACGCTCTTTCATAGTTCGACCATTCATGAATGTCGCCCAACTGATCAATTTTGCTCAACCATCTGACTACGTTACAGTCCCGGCTATCAGGATCGAAAGGGTATGTCGCCGCCTGCCCTTGACCCTATACAGCCCGAACTGCAAGCGGAGTCCGCCCTATCGCTACAAGCATGCTCTACTACCGCCTAAGGAACGCTCTCACCTGATTTTTCGCCCTTGCTGTTGCCCTTGGTACCGCCAGTACCAACGGCCGCCCTTTGTTTCGTCGCCTTTACCATTTCCGCCGCCTTTTGCTTCGCCGCCCTTGCCATTTCGGCCGCCACAATCTGCTGGATACTAGTTGCCAAACCGCTTTTCAACAGCTTACGTACCATGGAGACTGTTTCGTCTTCCATCGCCGAATCGCCTTCGCCGTGGTCACCGTCGCTTAATTCCAACTCGTAATCGAGCTCTAACTCGTCACTTCTGCCTTCCTCCATAGGAAATCACTTGAAAAACGCCTTTTAAACACCAATGTCAATAAACACAGTTGAAATACGCCACAATTTTTACAATAATCACTAATTAATTAGCACACACTTCTTTATTATTATCGTGAATATCTGAAAAATCTCCAAATGTTAATCCACTGTCAAGGATAGCAACAAACGCCCGCCTTTCGTTATGCGTTTTTGTGATATCGCCACTCACACAAAAAAAAGGAGAAGATGCCACTGCGATTTAACTCGACGAAACCGCGTATTTGACCATTATCCACAACAAATAACACAATACGTAGGTTATCCCGACTTCTGATCTGTAAACACTTAATTTTTAGTAACACGTTTTATTTTGCCAATACACCTTCGCCAGTATAGTTATCATAATTACATAACACCATGAGTTGACTCTGATATCGTACAATAACTATATCTACGCCTTATTTCTAATCTATCTATATACTCCGTATTATATAACACCGATTCGATTCTACTGCTGCGCCATTCGTTTTCCAGGGTTGTCACGTTCTCGCCTATTTGAACGTCGCCCCTCCAAAATTTGCTTGTTACAAAATATTAAAACCAACAATAACTATGAGGGAAAATTCAGAGAAATTCTACCAAAAATTCAATTTACTACCTTTACAGGAATATATAGAACTTATTCCAAGAATTCCCTAAATAATACTGTTCAATTTAAATGGAAATAGATAAAACAATATGCGTGACCGCTAAACGATGAAATAATTACGTTCTCTGTAAATTTGGACTAAACCATTATCAAATTGCATGAATTTGACTAATGAGATATGCAATTATCCACCAACAAATCGGTATGTTAACCCAACGGTCACTACAAAAAAAATTAAGATTATTGAAGTTGTAAGTTAATCGCAAGTGTAATATAAAAATGCTAAATTCTTGCTTTCGCAGAATATGATTAAGTGAAATGTTTATTTGTAAACCGCTGAAAACGTCGTACAATATATATTTTTCTACTACTTATCAAAAACCTCTGCTACACCTCTTCAATAGCCTCCAAACCAGACGAGTGTAAGCTTAAAGTGCTTTATTTAGATTAAAAATTAACACATCAATTTCTTAACATGAACTCATGAAATGCAGGGGTTTATTTTTCTCTCAACGCGCTCTCATTACAGGAAACTAATTATTTAAATAAAATCCCAAGAAACTATTGAGATTCCTTTATCAATAAATCATAGAAGAAATATAAGTAATATATATTTTTTTGATGAAAGCTTTCAGAAATTATTATCGAAAAAATTACAGGAAGTAGGAAAAACCACTAATTATAGAAAAGCTTTAAATTTTACTGAGTTGGATTCAAATATGGAACTTGAGCAATTTTCCACTTCAAGTTTCTTATAGTGTAGTCGCAGAGTCGCTTCCTTTCGAACCACTTCATGGTTTGAGCAATTTAGAAATATGATGTATTTCTGTCATCGGCTCTGCTGGAATCGGTACCCTGAACATCAAAGGTACCGACGCCGACGCTTTATGTCGCTACTCGTTGTTTTGTTATACCTGTTATGACAGTCGCCTCTTGGACTATTAGTGTTCCAAAAAGGGAATTACGTATAAGTATCGTTGATTTAAATTCGTTGTTTATATTCTTTTTCTATTAGTACATATTTAGCGCCCACCGCTGGTTTTATTATTTATATTTTTTTTTGGGGGAAGCCTAAGCCCAAACGAGTTCCATATTACAACTTGGGGATTTTATGACTTGTGCCGTCTACAAGTTGCCAGCGCGCCTTTAAAAATATAACTTACTCGTCGGCATTTAAGCTAGGGCATAATTAATATAATTAATTAATATATAATATAATTAATAACGTAATCCAAAAACTACAGTTAATTTACGTGGTCATGACATGAAAAAATAAATAATCCTTCAAGCGCCCAACCCTTCCATATGGTAAAATACAAAATAGGATACGACTGATGGTCATTCGCACCGCCCCTCTTAATCCAAGATTAAGTTAAGGTACACCTTATCTGGTATTTTTTGTTGCACCATCTCTCTTACGTGTAGAGCTTCACTTAAAAATCATATAAAATTAAACCTAGGAAGTGGTCGGGTTTAAGCCTTTTATCTCATTTCTATCCTTTATGTTTTGATTTTTTTTATATAATTAAGCATTTCTCTTGAAGCATCAGTTACCACTATGGACCTTGCAAACTTTTTAATCGAAGAAGACGACGAATTTGATGAATTAACGTTAATAGTCTTTGGTAGGTATTCCCAAAAGAGATGAAATTGAATACCTCTACGATCTGTAAGTAATATCAGAGACAATATGGTAATATGCTTAGCTGTTTAACATTGATTGAAGTAAAAAAATTTCACCGAACTAAAATGAATAATGAAATGTCAACTCGCCAATGCCAATAGGGGGAATAGAAAAAGCACCATAAAAGTAACCAAAATTGCAACATTGCCAACTTTACCTAACGTTTCGCTAAGAATCGTAAGAATTCGTTAAGCCTTAGTCGCGCGAACAAAATTAATCAAAGGTGGACCTTAAAGTTGAGGGGGACTTACTAAAGTCACGATTTTAAGCAAAGCCATTAGAAACCCAATAAACACATAACCTCACCAATAAAAATCTTTAACTTTTACATTATGTTTGGCATTACTTGAAAAATAGATAATAATAATATTAATATTAAAATGAAGTTATTTTTTTTTCTGACACAAAACTTTACACGTGCGTGGCTTAAACTTGTTGTTAATCATACACATCAACTCTTTCCGCACAAAACTAAAATGTTTCAGCAAGCTTGAAGTATATAGAACAGTAAACCGACACCTATGATGTACTTTAGCACTTCGGAGTGGTGTTAAAAAGCCCTAAAGTTCTAGCATCATTGATCTATATTGTTGCCATATTAGTAATAAGGAAGAGTAGATAATAACCTAAGTTTAGTGACGTTTATTTTTTGTTCATGAGAAATATCCCGCTAAACACATAATAGGTGATGTACCTGTTGTAATCACTTCCGGTCCTACCGTCGTAGGATGAGCACGTTGGAAACGGATTACAGAATTCGGTACGGGTAGTGGAAGCCATTTTGCTTAGAAAATGTGTTTCAATCCTGCGGGGGGTAGTCCGGAAAGTCGTGCCGGCTGGATAGTGTAAGTAAGGGGTGGGTCGCGTATTGAAGGGTGATTCCTACTAGGGTTATTTCTGTTTGCGATAGCGTGGCCTGTGGGCGGTCGGGGGTTTATCCTGCGGGGTTTTTGGAGTATCTGACAGAAAGTGGTTATACCTACAGTGTGCGAAGCTCCCTATCATAGGAACTCAGTCGTGCAGTGCATTAGCTTATTTGTGTAAAGATCGGGAATTTCCAGGGGCACATGCCCGTCTTATTGGAAGTTCCCACCGATTAAGGCCCTTCAAACCAGAATAACGTGTAACGGATGTAGAAGGGTAGCTCTACCTCACCCTAAGCGCCGGACGAAGGGCGGTGCTGGCGTATTGCCTAGTAGCAGAGCCATTGATTTCCCGAACGGGGAACCGAACAAACATACCATACCTACCTGTTGTAATAATAGGTTTGTTCTAGCAGGACATTTCAGACGGTTTGAAGCCATCTGGAGTTTGCGCAGAGCGATATAAGCGTCGCTTTTATTGCTATGCGCAAACTCCGGAGGCTTCAAACCGTCCGAGATTTCCTGCTAAAACAAACCTATTATTATACGTAACCCAAACTAACCCAGATACGTTGGTCACACAAAATTAATGTTAAACCAGTTTTTTTGAAAAAAGCAAGACTTCGAATACTTACGGTAAAAATGAATATCGTCACGGTACCACAGTTAAATTTAGAAAATTTTAAATTTAAAGTTGGGGCTCTACTGGATGAAAAACAACTAGAAGACACATTGGAAAAGGTTATAGAAGATTTCACTGGCGATAAAGAAGAAGGAAAATTCAAATTAAGAGATGCAAGAGCCAAATCAATCATAGTGCAATGTATAAGTGATAAACACTGGGACATTATAAAAGACTGAAAAACAACCAAAGATATGATCAAATCATTAGAAGATGTATTCCAAACACGAAGTGTATTCACCAAACTGACACTAAAAAGAAGATTATTGACATTAAAGCATAAAAGACATGAGAAGCTAGAAGATCATTTTCACAATTTTGACACATTAATTCGAGAGCTAGAAAGTGTTGGATCCAAAGTAGAAGAAGAACGGTAGGTATGTCATCTTTTATTAACCTTAAATGATGAATATGAAGCAGTAATTACAGCAATAGAAATTATGAATAGTACAGTAACTATCGATTTTGTAACATCTCGATTACTCGATGAAGAATTAAAACTAAAAACAAAACAGGGACAAAGCAGTGAAAAATTGTTGGGGTCCACGCCCAAACTGCCAAAATTATTTAATAATTATTACCGGTATTTTTTAGGTAAAGCATCAAAAAATAAAATATATTCATATTGTATTAGCGACAAAATGATTTGTTGCTAATACAAATCACATGTCTACGAAAAACACACTAAAACTAGAATATATAGAAAATATCTCTTGTATAATACTATAATGGATCAACCGTGGATTGTAAATAAAAAAATAATTCCAAGAATTCACGGCCGAATGTCCCCTAATAAACTCGCAATAAACGAAACAACGTGTTTTCGCGTTGATCTGAGAATGGAAGTGCTACACGCCAGCTCTTCCAATCATTGCAAACCAACCAAATGCACGACCATTACGACGTCATCGTTGTCATGGCAACCAACTAGTTGCGCTTATACTTTTGATGACTCGACGACTCTCGAGCGATGCCTCTTCCTTATATTAAAGGTCTACACAAATGATAATGAGATTGTCACTGCTATCGGCGCGTATGCGAAAAGAAATAGACATTTTCATGTGGGTTCACCTCTGTTCTATTCGATAGTGGAGTTAACGGGCAATGTGCAAGTGGCGAGATTCTTGTTCTTGTTTGATGAAGCTTTGATTTTAATATTTGAAAATAATTGAATTATTAGTTATTAAGGGGTAACGGGAAACAGATTATTCATAAACTAAGAAAATTTTATTATTAAATCTTAAAATATATTATTTTACTGATGAATGAATTAATTGTATTTTTTTAAATTACATTTTCTTGAGGAAGTGGCACTTCCCCTACTTCCGCTGAATAGCCGCCACTGGGACAAAATGGTAACCAGTTAGAAGAATCATTTAAAGCACAACCTTATACTTGCTATAAGTGTGGCAAAATCGGTCATAAAATCGCTGACTGTCGTCAGAATTTAAATAGGACACCTAGAGGAAATTATAGAGGCAGAAGAAGTACTTACAGAGGCGGCCATCAGAGAAATCGAGAACAAAGTAATGGTCAAAGTCAGGCAGGATCTCAAGCAAACCAGGCAGACGAGCATGAACTTTTATTGGCAAAACTCAAATTTTATGGATTTCTTGATGGTTCAGTGAACTTGGTAAAATCAGATTTCAAAAAATATTGTCTAATGATTCTTTTTCCGAGGAAGCTAGAATTTTATCAGGTATACCTCAGGGGTCCATCCTCGGACCATTATTGTTTATTATCTATACTTCAGATATACTAAAATCATTAAAATACTGTAAACTAAAAGCTTTTGCCGATGATACCCAGATTTATCGTCACTTTGATCATGAGGATTACTTAAATGCATCTTCTTTAATAAACCATGACCTGAATTTACTTAAACAACTATCTTCTGAGCATAACCTAAAACTTAACCCTCTTAAATCCAATGTTATGATTTTTCAGATTTTTGGTCCCAAAAAAGATTTTCTTAAAAATAACTTAAATATCTTATTAGATAATGTTTCTCTTCCTAAGGTTGATCGTGTGAAAATTTTGGGTATTGTATTGGATTCTGAGTTGAGGTTCAGGGAATATATTAAATTGCTAATTCAAGTCATTTTTGTCGTTGAAAATTTTATATAATAGTCGTCACGTCCTTAGTTTTCACTTAAGAAAAATGCTTTGTCAATCTCTGGTTCTGTCCAACTTAAACTATTGTGATTTTATTTATGGTCTTTGCTTGGATACTGTTGATAAAAATCTCATTCAGAAAATTCAAAACACTTGCTCGCGGCTAATATTTGGCTTACGAAAGTATGACCACATTTCACATACATTTAAAGAACTTAACTGGTTGAGGATGGACAGGCGCAGAGACTTCCATTTGGGTAGTTTTTTGTTTAAAGTGTTATTAAACCCCTCCCTTCCCTCTACTTTACGGAGCAAATTTATACCTCGTTTAAATGTTCACACGAGAGTGATTTGGTTTACGGGGAAGATGACACTTCCCATCATCGGACTGCTATGTTTCAACGCTCGTTTACGTACAATGCCATTAAACTCTACAACAACTTACCAACTGAATTGTTAACTTTAGATCATAAGTCATTTAAATCAGAATTTAAGAAATATTTATTACATTTGACGTTCAACCCGTATTGTAGGCCTCCAAATATCTTATTAATAACTATTGCATATTGCATTGGATTAAGGATAATGTTTTTTTTTTGTTTTTGGATCTAGGTACTTATGAATTTTCTATGAATTTATTTTAGTTAATTTTGTATATTGTAGCTTAAGAGGAAGGTATCTATCCTTCAGAGATACTGCTGCAGGGCAACGGTAAGAGACGCGGCAAAAATATTCGTATAATTTTCGACCGTTGGACTGCATTTATACGTATCCTCTTGAGCGGGGTGCGATGACTCTAGGGCTGGCCTACGTAATTTTTGTGAAGCGTTCTCGGCAGCCTGAGGCGCATTTAAATATCCTTTACACAAATAGTGCACTATATAAAAATCGGCCTTTCCCATTGGTCGATCCGCATGGCCCTCCGCTCGCTTCGCTCGCTACGGGGGCTCAAGAAAAGGAAACTAACCAGGTGCTAACCCAATCTAACCCAAGACATACCCAAAATTAAGGAAAAAAGCTGTTTAGAAACATAATCTTTAAAAAAATAATAAAAAAAAGCAAGGGGGATCGAACCCGCGTTTTCCAGGTGAGACCCAACGATCTAAACCTCTACACCACAAGAGCTCTTGATAGAAATCGATTGCATCACGCAGACATATCGTAATACGAGATGGTTCGACCAATAGGAGAGGTCGATTTTTACATAGTGCACTATTTGTGTAAAGGATCTTTAAATGCGCCTGAGGCGTGCAAAGTGTACGGCTGGCCATCGCACGCGTGGAAAGTGTACGGCCGGCGCCCGGTGATCGCACGTGCGCTTTATGCATTTTATAGATCTTCAAAATGTGTTCAGTGCGTGATGGTAAGTGGCGTTGCCTTGTCGTTTCGTTGAGTCATTGCATTTTATATTGGTGGTTACCTATTGAAAAGTGTTCTTGTGTGGTTGTTGTTTTTTCTGGAAATACTTGTAAAATATGGATGCTAAAAGAGAAGGATTGAAGGGCCGACTTAGGTTAAATGCGGTTAGAAAATATCCAGGTCGAAGAAAGGGACAGATTGTAAGTACACATTTACAATTTTTGAAGTGAATACTTCTTTGATTTCCTGAGAGTGATTTTTCAATGCCAATTTTTCAATAAAACATAACATATTATACGGGGTGTTCCAAGAAACATGGCTAGTTCCTGTTGCTTTTTTAAAAAGATACACTTTCTCACCAATGAAAACAATATAAAAAAGAGGAACGAATCTACGCCATTCAGTCATCATGTGACCAAAAATCAAACAAGTGGTGAACTTCTGGGCGAGAATGTACGGTTTTGTAATATTTTTTAATATCTTCGATTATATTTATATTTTATTAATTTTTTTCAGGAGATTATAACACTTGACGTTGGTGAAGAAAATATTACACCACTTCACTTTGATGAAGAAAGTGACAATAGTGTGCCAAGTACCTCTAAAAGAGTTTACGACCAAAGTGAGGTACATTATATTGGTTATTATTATACATTTTAGAGATATATTTTCTAAATAATTCATTTTAGGAACCTGTTAAATTAGAGGGAAGAAGATTGGTGGACATTCAGTATTTCTTGGATTGCCTTAAAAATCTAAACAACCACGAGCCAAGGTTTGGGTGCACTTTAAGCAACACGAATGTTGTAAAAGAAATAAGAGATGGATACGTGTCAATATTTAAATTTAAATGTAATATGTGCAATGGAACATATAATTTGGAAACGACAGTGACAAACCCGAATCAGGATGCCGTTCTGGGGGTGATGATGATAGGAGCAGGACACACTGCCCTAGCCCAGTTCTCGACATGTCTGGAAATTCCTTTTCCATCGCAACGAACATACCAAGTTCAAGAAAATGTTCTTGGGGAAAGTTTTCAAACTATTTTCTTGGAAACTATGAAGCGAGCTGGTGAGATAGAAAAGGAATTCGCTATAGAAGCAGATGACCTCTCACCTGATGGGGTTCCTATGATTACTGTCGTAGCGGATGGATCTTGGGCTAAAAGATTTTATAAAACCAATTATAATTCGCTTTCAGGAGCTGTAGCAATTATAGGCTGTCGAACTAAACAGGTACCTAATTTAAAATAGTAGGTTCAAGTTCTGAGAGAAAGCTAATTTGTAATTTTTTAGGTGCTTTTTATCGGCATCAAAAACAAATATTGTACAATTTGCCAGCTCTCCAAAAATCGAGGGCAAATGAGGCCCAAAAAGCACAAATGCTTTAAGAATTTTGAAGGTTCTTCGACCAGTATGGAAGGAGATATTTTAAAAGAAGGCTTTGTCTATAGTGTAGAGCAACATGGATTAATATACCATAAATTAATAGCTGACGGAGACAGCAATTCTCTCAAAAAAATTTTAGATGCTCATCCGTATGAAAATGTTGTAAAAAAAAATTGAGTGCAGAAATCACCTTTTGCGGAATTACTCTCGGAAAATTCGAGATTTAGCTAAAGACACCAATGCCGGGCCATTAGTTCTTCGGAAACATATAAGCGTAAGTACTATATTGTTGATATTTCAGTATAAAACGAAACCGGAGGAGGTTCTCAATTCAACACCTATAGGTATTTTTTTTTACATATCCCTTTTCTTGATCATATGTATGACCACGAATATTTTTTCCAAAGTGGGTCGATTTGAATCATTCTTGTTTTATTGGAAAGTTGGTCTCATTTTATTTTCAAAAAATTATTCATCCCTGAGGATATCAAAATAGGGGATGATTGATCTATCACCACTGAATTTTTACCGGTTCACCGAATAACTTTGTACTGGGTTATCTCATTTTGATGCTTCTTTTTTTATTGGATAGGGTAGGGTGCATTTGACAAAAAAAAAATTCTCTCCTTGAGTAAGGAAAATAGGGGATGATTGATTTTTTCTCCACTTTACGTTAACCGAACTGAATGAAGTATGGTATGCTTCTTACTTTGAAGGGTGTACCTCTAAGTTATCCCCATTTGAATTTCATCCTTAAGGGCAGATAGTACAAATAATATCGAGTGGATCCACTCAGCAAAAATCGTTTGATGTTTTTGCATCAAACGCAAAAGCCTCAGCACGGTAAAAAATAAGTTTGTACTTTACCTGCAGCGAGCAGTCTGTGTGGAATGATTCAAAAAGTATTCGCTGATGCGCTTTCCTCGGTTATTATAACACAACGCGACGCGAAAGTACACAATCTCAGAGTGTTTGCACACTCTCTGTCCCTCGGAGCAGGCGAACCAGATTGATCCGGATTCGCCCCGTGGGAGCCGCCAAACGCTGTCGGCGAAATTGGAAATTTGTCTCCAGTGAACCTACCGTATACTTATTTATACCGAGCTAAGGGTATGAAAATAGTGAGTGATTAATTGTTTTCGACTGTTAACCCATTGATTATATCACGCATAACTTTTTACTGGTTAAACAGAATGAATTTGAAAAAATCCCAGTTCTAAGGAAAGAAAATAGGTGATGATTGACTGTCCACCTTCTTTCCTCGAACATATTTCAAGGGAATTTGGTGTATGGAAATCCGGTAGCAACATTAGTTTAGGAGCTTAGTTATTAATACCAAGAGTGTTTATTTTATTTTTCATTTTCAGTTACTTCTTTGTCGGTTCAATTTTTTTGTTAAAAAGTTTTTTATTATTTTCCTGGTAAATGAAAACAATTTAATAGTTTAATACCGTTGTTTTTTTCGTAGAAAGAACAGCTAAGATTACGATATGCAGTGACCAAAGCCATCGAACATAGAAAAAAGGAGGGCTTTTCGATGGATGAGAAAATCAAACTATTAAAACAGGACATAGATAATTCGATTAGCCACGTTTTTGAAGAACACAAATATTGTGCAAAACTAGGATACTTCTGTAGTGAGCAATATAAGCCCAGTGGTAGCATATTATCGGATTTAAAAATGACAGGTATGTTGTAAACGCCATAAGGTAAAGAACGAGTACGGTTTATGAATACTTTATACATATTTATAATTTTCTTTTTGTTTCGGAACTACCTATACGATAAATCATTCAGCTTCGTCAACTATCTCTCAAGAAATAGCACAAGTTTAATTCACGATGTTGACAATAATGTATCGGAGCAGTTTAATTTAATTATTGCTAAATTTATTGGAGGAAAACGCATTAATTATTGCCAACGTGGATCCTATCAGGCTCGATGTTTAGCCTCTGTTATTTTACATAATACTAAAAGACCTATATATACGATTAAAAAATTCTTAGATCAGAAAAGCCCGATTGGCTTAGTAAAAAAAGGGAATCAAGAAAAAAATATGTTAAACGCAAGAGATTATTTCATGCCAAAGAGAATTCAGGACTTGACTCCAGTTATGGCGATCAATGTCAAAAGCCTGATCTAACGCCCGAGGAGTTGCAAAAAGAAAAAGACGATTTTTTGGCGAATATAAAAAAAATGCAGAAGAAATAAAATTGATTGAAGAGCTCACAAAAGAACAAAGTGATTCTGATTTGTGGCATTTAGAACGAAGAAAGCGTCTTACGGCATCAAATTACCACGCAATATGCTCAAAATTCGGTGCCAGAAGCAAGCGATACAAGGAAGCTTGTGGAACAACTTCTCTACCCAGCAAAAATTCATTCTGCTAGCATTGAGTGGGGCAAGCAAAATGAAAAACGGGCAATCAATGCTCTAGAAACAGTCATTAATGAGGAAATATCACCATGTGGTCTATTTATAAGCGAAAGTGCTTCATTCTTGGCAGCAACTCCAGATGGCCTTATTGGGGAGAAAGGTATCGTTGAAACCAAGTGTCCCTTTAGCGCTAAGAATCTCACCCCTGAAGGACATCATTCTGGAAAAAAAGCGGCGAAATCAATCAAAACCACAAATGGTTTTACCAAATACAAGGCCAGTTGTTGGTGACTGGAAGAGCCTACTGCTGCTTTGCAGTTTGGACGCCTTTCGGCATAAAGAAAGAAATAATTTTAAGAAATGATGCATTCTGCGATAAAATTAAAAAACAATTAACCGAGTTTTATATGAAATGTTATTTACCCGAGCTTGTAGATCCTCGAAAACGTAGAAGTATGGATATTAGAAATATTTCATTAAAATCTACATAGGCATCTATCAATTATTTCAAATTTCCCGCCATGACAGATGTCAAAATAAATTTTTAGGTTTTTTGTAGTTATAGATCGGCCCAAAAAAAAATGATATCCTGAAGATAATGTAGCGAACATTCTGGCGGATACTATATTATTATAATGAGTATTTACAAGCTTAAGTTTAATTTTAGTCCTTTGTCTTTTATAAACTAGCTTACGTCATTTGAATAAATTTGTGTTTTGATTTAGGTATCATCAGTATTTATTTTCATTCTCACCGTAATTTTACAATTTTAACATATCACAAATTTTCACCATGAAAACCTCATTGAAATGACGTGACCGAACCTATAAAAACTAGGTCGGCTGTTATCAAATCAAGAATAAAGTATATGTCGGAACTAATTAATAATTATTAAATAATGATTTTAACTTTAAGAAAAAAGTCGGTTCCATTTGCCCTTAATCCTCCATAATATAAAATATTCATTTCAAAATCCCTACAAGCTCCTTTCTTCCTTTGACTTCATTCAATAGGTCGTAAAGGTATCCATATAAAATTTAATGAAAATAATAATTGGTCGTGTTTCAGAGTCGATCTTGGTCGATTTTCTGAACAAAAAGAGATGTGCTCTTGGGCACTGAAATTTTACCATAGGGCTAGTTCTAAAGTCAATTTGTAAATAAAACAAAAAGCTTTAGTATTATATGAATATTTTAATAAGTTATTTTACCTGAAAATAACTAGAAGCTCATAAATATACAAAATATAAACAATGAATTATTGCACGTAGTCAGTGCTACGATGTGAAAAGTATCAGTCGAGGCAAATTTCGACCTTGAATAATATGACATAAATAATACTCTTAAAACCTAAATCATTGCGTAAACAATTGTAGTACTAAACTAATGTATGGTTATAAACATAACCTTGAAACTATATACAGTTAAATGTCTGTTATGAGTTCCTGCGGAACAGCTACTTATCAACTATGTTAGCTGATTTAGCCTTGATATAAAATACAACAATATACAAGCGATAATAACAGGATTAATATTAAAGTGGCTTCCCACGGCCTGTCTTAGAACAGGCCAGACCCGCGCGGCGGACAAGCACAGGTAAGCACGGATCGGGCTTGGCCGCGCGTGAGGTCTTCCCATGGCCTGTATGAGCCTGTTCTTCAAGAGTTTGAAGATAGGGTTCCGTTTAAAAATGTCGCGTGAAACTCGGCATTTTACTTTTCGATAGGTTGACTGGTTGACAGTAGGTTTAAAATAACCAAATATAGAATAGAATATACCTAGTATGTACTTAGAGATACCTACATAATATGTAACATGAAAACATAACAATCATAACATTAAGAAACAACTAAAAGGCGGCCTCTTAGTACTCCTAATTCTAGATAACATATTACAATAGCAATCTACAGCTCACTACAAAACAAGATCACGAGTCGGCCCGAACAAGTTTCGTTACTTTTTACCCTTGTCTATACGGTCTAGCGGAATGGCTCTAAGCGGTTTCGTGGTCTATACGGTTCTGGGTTTCCGATTATGGCCTCCTGCGTTCGATTCCCGTCGGTGGTTTTTAAAAAAAATATATTAAGGTTATATTTGTTTTTTTTTTAATTTGGGTTAGTTTTGGTTCATTGAGCCTGGGTGCGAGCGAAGCGAGCAGAGGGCCATGCGTGAAGTTAAGATTGACTTCGAAACTCGTTCAGGCCGATTCGTGACCGTGTTTTGTAGTGAGCTGTAGATGCTAGTACATGTTACAAAGGAAATTTATTCCTATGTAATGTAAAAAATAACATTTTGTTGTGTTAGAACTAAAAAATATAATCCATTGCTTTTTTTTAAATAGTATTTTATGGCTTTTTGCCGAAGTTAGCATGGTATATTCTAAGCGCGTGCTTGTAAAATTCTCTACAGGTCTGGGTAAAATTAACTTTTATTTGTGACTTTTAATATGCTCAACTGTAAGCCTGTTTCTAGAGTCTGTCCATGCATTTTCGCAAAGCGAAAAAATGCGTTCAGTGGCCGCGTTGAATGCTGGAATGGACATTGGACGCGATAAATTGAAATATTAGAATATTTTTTAAATTTGTGCTGGAACTAAAAATTAAATTTCATTTTTCTTTTTTTTCTTGATTGAAAATCGGGACATTTGGCGTCCAGCTATAGGTCTTGGCAGAACGTATTAAAATGGAAAATGGCCCCAAAAATCAACCCTAATCACAGATAACAACAGACATCGACAGGTCGCGACAGATCAGGCCAGGCCGCGCCTTTGAAGTTACCGACTTGCGGCGGATCGGACGCGCCATCACGGATCTTTCCGGGCGACCTCGGACGGCACCCTTCCCACGGCGTGTTGGCCCGAGCTGGCGCGGTCCGGCCTGTGATACCACGGGCCGTGGGAAGCCACCATTACAGTGGCTTTATACAGGACAGTGACGACAATGTTTCGTCAACGCGCTGATTGGCTGCGCCATTTTGGAGCAAATTTAGTTTGTTTTCATATGTGACTGTGGATAAGTTCTTGTGATTTATAGCGATTTTATGCGTTTTTCTAATGACTTTTTTGCTGACTATTAAACCTGTGTGTGTAGTTTCGGTATATCCAATTAGACATTAAAGTTATATTACGTTTTAAAGCGTAGTTTTGCTGCTTTCGTAGGTACCAAGGTAGGTAAACAAGTGGTATTTTAAAGTAGATTATCTATAAGATTTAGTCAGACGTAGGCTTTTACATGCCCTGCAGGCCTTCTACAGGCCCACCAATACATTATTATCCTATATGTAGTGATTTAAAAAAATCGTGGGCATGTAAAGTTGAAGGGTGATTGTTTCACCAGTATTTTTTGTCACACCAAAGACTGTTGTTATATTCTACTCTTTGTATTTATAAGAATGTAGTATATTGCAGCTGCATGCCTTTTTTGATATAAAATGTTATATTAGGCTTTTCTTTACCAGTTGAATATTGTATTGTTCTACTTTGAAACACTTAGTTACAGTATAAGTAAGCAAGTTGTCAGTGTCGATAACTTTGTGATCACGATCACAGTCCAAATGTACTTCAGTCCCTTAGGATTAAATTAACCATTTTAGTCCTGAAAGTACAAAAAATACTTTAACATTTATAACATTCCATGTTTAACATCATATACGTAGTTACTGTTATGTAGTTAGTAGGGCCTGGTTGTAAAATAGAGGCTTGCTTAAACTCAGCTTATTTGAACTACGACTGGTGGTTGAACTCCTTAATACTTTGCTGTCAAATTAGATCATTTATCTGCAATGTATTTTAAATGGGATTCTTCAACCACCAGTCTTGGTTTAGCTGACTCGAGCTTAGCCAGCATCGTACAACACAGTCTAAGTAACATGTTCGTCAAATGTCATGCCTCAATTTGCATAATTAAGTGATGTGTACATTACAATGTAGTAACGGATTATCTTTTCTTGCAGGTTCATTTTGCACCAGGCATGTGGGAGGAAAAAAGATGAGATAAGAAGTTAAAGCCAAATGCTATCCCAACCATATTTTCCATTTCCAAAACCAACGTGGAAAGAAAGGCTTCTACAAAGCATGAATTTGCCTTGAAATCTTATCAGATTCCATATCGAGGCTTTTTTCCGAGCAAACTGAGGAGTCAAGAATAAATTGGATTTTTTACCATGAACGCATGATTTATTTTTTTGGTAGAAATGGAAAATTGATAGTACAGTTATCACAGAACCTTGTCATAATATGAGTCAAAAAATAATTAGTAGATATGTAGTATTTAAAAAAATTAGTTAACAAGAGAAAAAGTAAAGTAGTTCAAAAATATGCTAGTAAATCGTTGAAAAAAACTATTTGTATTAAAAATTTCAATTCGAGAAACTACAGTTTTTTCCATGTTTAAGGTTCTTTATTTAGCTTTTGTTAATAACCGGAGGTGTATTCCTGTTTTGTATTGATTTAAATATATTAGGTAATATATGCATATTTTATTTAAGATTTTTTTTATTGTTGCCGTTTAGCTTAAAGCTTTATCGACAAGAAAGAAGAGATCGAAGTAAGTTAATCAAACAACGTTGAGTAAAATTAATATATTTATTTTAGATCAAATAAAGGTTTGTCAAATAGTGTACCTATTTTATTTCCTAACACTACATGAAATGAACTTCTGTTCGTAGTCAACATCCATAAAAATCATAATGAATTTTTCATTATTCAGGATCCATTTTTTGATAGCATCCTTATTAAATCTGATTTTTTCTCTCTGGTCAAAGCTGAAAATTGAAATATGCTTTTATATTCTTTGTGTTGATTATAAATAAATAAGATGTTTTTAACATGAACAAGTCTTAATCTAGACATGATTTTATGGCAACAGCTTTATTTTTAAACTGATCAATTCTGTTGAAAATTTAGAATTCCATGTGATGGAAGACGGAAGCATTGTTTAGACAATGTCGGAAGTATACATCATGTCATCTTGTTTAAATATTATGCTTTGCTTGTCCATATACCTATTTGCTCTAAAGAAAAGTGCCCTTTCTTGCATCAACTGCTATATAAACTGGATACCTGCTTCGCTGGTTCATATTATATATTGTTCCTTTCAAAACATTTTTTTGGGAAGGTTCCTAATTCAAATATGGACCTAAAAAATACATTTACTATTTATAACATCACCTTGCTGAAAGATACCACAAATCATGGAGAAATTACTAAAATTTCATGCCGTGAACACAGACGACCATTCTGATTATCACATTAAAACGTTATTATTAATAAAAAAACAAATATTTATATATATTTACGTACCAATCGGTCACAATCTTGAGTCATCTTAACCCCACTTACATTGTCCATTCGGCTGATAAGTGTCTAGGTTCGGTTGAGTTTCTGTCCATTTCTGTACTACGCTCAAAAAGAGTCGGAAACATGTTCCTTGCCGCTTATACATGCGGGATTTTCAAATGCTAGTATAATACTTTCAATTATTTTGCTAGTTAATTTCGTGAAAATTATTAAAGTTTTGTTAGGTAAGGGTCCGGTTAACATATTCCTACCATTATAATACTTCAGTCGCTTTATTTTGTTAGCTTCTTGCTAAGAAAATGCAAAAAACGCAAAATTTCCATATAAGCTTTAAGAAAATTTGCTCCAAAATGGCGGTCCTGGTCTATTGTCGTCACTGTCCTGTATAAAGCCACTGTAATTAATATTACCTTAGAGTCCACCTATAAGCTAATATGTACACTATGAACACCATTGACGAGAAACGTTCAATGTTCAGGCGGTTATCTTCTAACACTGGGGGAAAGTCACTTTGACAAACACTTGCTAGGCCTATTATTGCTAGCTTCTATGTACAATGTAGTTCGCTTTCTTGCAAATATGAATGACTGGATTGTAGTGGTTTTGACTGGTATGCAGTTAGTGCATATTGGCATGACATGAATGCCTTGTGAATGCGGCTTATTGGTGCACGCATGAATGATTAGTAAGTATGCTATGCAGGTAGCATAGGTAAGCAGAAATCCGCGTATGGGATGCAGCATTGTGATAGCTTGAGTATATTGGCAGACTAGTGCCGTTTAATCCTTATATGAGAATAAGGCATGAGTATGTATGCAGGTTAGTGCAGAGTAATCCTTATATTAGAATAAGTCAAGAGTGTAACAACCAGTGGTATACTCGTAATATAGAATGTTGAGAATGCAATGGAAAATACCATTAGGGACTGTGCAGCGCATGGCACAGCCTTTGAGAGTTAGAGATCAGTGGGTCTCCAAAATGGCAGTAGATGCCGAAATATACCTTTTCGTAGGTTTAGTACTAGAGATCAGTGGGTCTCCATAATGGCAGTAGATGCCGAAAAAATGCCTTTTTGTAGGCTTTGTGAGAATGTGATTGTAAACATGTTCGTTTACTTACTTGAGATTTAGAGACTAGGCTCTATTGAGTGCGGTGTGGTTCGAGACAGGGCTCGATTGTACAACTCCCATGGATAAGACCAATTGGGACGCCATTGCTCGGCGGGAGAATAATGGCATTAAGTTTGCCAATAAATATCACTATATCACTTGAGTAATGAACTAGATAGATTATGAGGTCTCAAAACGTGAAAACTTGCCGGCATGGCGCCTCGCGCCAGCCGGCTAGAAACGGAGGTGCGCCTTTTGCGACTTACATGGTCAAGGTTCAAGAGAAGACTTCTTACTCAATACTGAATACTAGAACGTGGGAACTAGAGCAACTTGAAGAAGTTGTTACCGCCCCTTCTGGTGGGAGAAGATGCACCGCTTAGGGCATGGAAAGGGCAATAATAGATCTGTTCTAGCAGCGATTTCAGCTTTCCCGGATAAAGCGCGAAGCGCTATGATTGGTCGGAGGCCTTTTGAGGATGCTCAACTTTTAGCTTTCTTGACTGTCTAGCGCAGTGGATAAACGTGGTAAACAAGAGATGGCGCTGGTAGTATCGCCAAGGTTTTAAATTGTTTGGAATGCGAGGACAGTGGCGTGCAATGTTAAACTGTGCAAAAATTAAATCGTTAGATTTGAAGACGTGTTCAAAAAATGGTTTTTGAATAGGTCGATTGTCTACATTTTGAGTACGTTCTACTGTAACTTTGAAACAACCCATAACCGGGGCATGCATTTGCATGTCAAAAGTAAAGGCGTAGCTGTGATCGTCATAGATTATTTAATACCATTTGTTGATAGCGCTTGCGCAAATGGTTGGTTAGGACCCAAAATTACGTTGTGTTTGTAGTCGTTGTTATAGAGTTTGATACACGCTCCTTTCCTATTAAACTGATAATTACCTACCCTTCTAGGACCACTTTCCTGCCGCGCTGAGTTTTATGCCTTACTAAGCTAATACTTTAAATCCGCCCTGAAAATATACTGCCTTCCTAATGCTAGGAATAAAAGTCACTGGATGCCAAACAACATATATATTTGCCACGTAATTAAATATATCATCTCACTGGCAGGTGGATTTTATCGATATAGGAGAGAACACGTAACTACAACATTCGTAAAGTACAGTGGACAAGTTTACCGCAGATAAAGATTAACTAGGACAAGGTGAGACAGAAAGATCTTGTTATTTCAAACACTGATATGTCAAAGCAATAAACAATAAAAAGTAAAACCTAGTAAAATCAGCCGAAGATAGGTCTATCACATAGAATTGCAGATCTTCAAACAAGACAGTGTAAAAATAAAATATAGCAGTTACAATAAATGAATATATAAATATATGATAAGTCAAGAACACAGCAAGAAATGGAACCGTAAAATTACAGATTCAATAATAAAAATAAGACAAAAAAATGCATGGACTTACCCAACTAATCTAACTACCAACCATGCACGTACTACCCATTTGCAGAAACAGACGATAACATTAGCGATGTTTAACTTTGTTGATCCTATGTCAGGGGGCTCAATAACGCCCGTGTTT
>MU183911.1:124186-151081 GCA_016904865.1 Pissodes strobi
CTTTGCAGTTTGGACGCCTTTCGGCATAAAGAAAGAAATAATTTTAAGAAATGATGCATTCTGCGATAAAATTAAAAAACAATTAACCGAGTTTTATATGAAATGTTATTTACCCGAGCTTGTAGATCCTCGAAAACGTAGAAGTATGGATATTAGAAATATTTCATTAAAATCTACATAGGCATCTATCAATTATTTCAAATTTCCCGCCATGACAGATGTCAAAATAAATTTTTAGGTTTTTTGTAGTTATAGATCGGCCCAAAAAAAAATGATATCCTGAAGATAATGTAGCGAACATTCTGGCGGATACTATATTATTATAATGAGTATTTACAAGCTTAAGTTTAATTTTAGTCCTTTGTCTTTTATAAACTAGCTTACGTCATTTGAATAAATTTGTGTTTTGATTTAGGTATCATCAGTATTTATTTTCATTCTCACCGTAATTTTACAATTTTAACATATCACAAATTTTCACCATGAAAACCTCATTGAAATGACGTGACCGAACCTATAAAAACTAGGTCGGCTGTTATCAAATCAAGAATAAAGTATATGTCGGAACTAATTAATAATTATTAAATAATGATTTTAACTTTAAGAAAAAAGTCGGTTCCATTTGCCCTTAATCCTCCATAATATAAAATATTCATTTCAAAATCCCTACAAGCTCCTTTCTTCCTTTGACTTCATTCAATAGGTCGTAAAGGTATCCATATAAAATTTAATGAAAATAATAATTGGTCGTGTTTCAGAGTCGATCTTGGTCGATTTTCTGAACAAAAAGAGATGTGCTCTTGGGCACTGAAATTTTACCATAGGGCTAGTTCTAAAGTCAATTTGTAAATAAAACAAAAAGCTTTAGTATTATATGAATATTTTAATAAGTTATTTTACCTGAAAATAACTAGAAGCTCATAAATATACAAAATATAAACAATGAATTATTGCACGTAGTCAGTGCTACGATGTGAAAAATATCAGTCGAGGCAAATTTCGACCTTGAAAAATATAACATAAATAATACTCTTAAAACCTAAATCATTGCGTAAACAATTGTAGTACTAAACTAATGTATGGTTATAAACATAACCTTGAAACTATATACAGTTAAATGTCTGTTATGAGTTCCTGCGGAACAGCTACTTATCAACTATGTTAGCTGATTTAGCCTTGATATAAAATACAACAATATACAAGCGATAATAACAGGATTAATATTAAAGTGGCTTCCCACGGCCTGTCTTAGAACAGGCCAGACCCGCGCGGCGGACAAGCACAGGTAAGCACGGATCGGGCTTGGCCGCGCGTGAGGTCTTCCCATGGCCTGTATGAGCCTGTTCTTCAAGAGTTTGAAGATAGGGTTCCGTTTAAAAATGTCGCGTGAAACTCGGCATTTTACTTTTCGATAGGTTGACTGGTTGACAGTAGGTTTAAAATAACCAAATATAGAATAGAATATACCTAGTATGTACTTAGAGATACCTACATAATATGTAACATGAAAACATAACAATCATAACATTAAGAAACAACTAAAAGGCGGCCTCTTAGTACTCCTAATTCTAGATAACATATTACAATAGCAATCTACAGCTCACTACAAAACAAGATCACGAGTCGGCCCGAACAAGTTTCGTTACTTTTTACCCTTGTCTATACGGTCTAGCGGAATGGCTCTAAGCGGTTTCGTGGTCTATACGGTTCTGGGTTTCCGATTATGGCCTCCTGCGTTCGATTCCCGTCGGTGGTTTTTAAAAAAAATATATTAAGGTTATATTTGTTTTTTTTTTAATTTGGGTTAGTTTTGGTTCATTGAGCCTGGGTGCGAGCGAAGCGAGCAGAGGGCCATGCGTGAAGTTAAGATTGACTTCGAAACTCGTTCAGGCCGATTCGTGACCGTGTTTTGTAGTGAGCTGTAGATGCTAGTACATGTTACAAAGGAAATTTATTCCTATGTAATGTAAAAAATAACATTTTGTTGTGTTAGAACTAAAAAATATAATCCATTGCTTTTTTTTAAATAGTATTTTATGGCTTTTTGCCGAAGTTAGCATGGTATATTCTAAGCGCGTGCTTGTAAAATTCTCTACAGGTCTGGGTAAAATTAACTTTTATTTGTGACTTTTAATATGCTCAACTGTAAGCCTGTTTCTAGAGTCTGTCCATGCATTTTCGCAAAGCGAAAAAATGCGTTCAGTGGCCGCGTTGAATGCTGGAATGGACATTGGACGCGATAAATTGAAATATTAGAATATTTTTTAAATTTGTGCTGGAACTAAAAATTAAATTTCATTTTTCTTTTTTTTCTTGATTGAAAATCGGGACATTTGGCGTCCAGCTATAGGTCTTGGCAGAACGTATTAAAATGGAAAATGGCCCCAAAAATCAACCCTAATCACAGATAACAACAGACATCGACAGGTCGCGACAGATCAGGCCAGGCCGCGCCTTTGAAGTTACCGACTTGCGGCGGATCGGACGCGCCATCACGGATCTTTCCGGGCGACCTCGGACGGCACCCTTCCCACGGCGTGTTGGCCCGAGCTGGCGCGGTCCGGCCTGTGATACCACGGGCCGTGGGAAGCCACCATTACAGTGGCTTTATACAGGACAGTGACGACAATGTTTCGTCAACGCGCTGATTGGCTGCGCCATTTTGGAGCAAATTTAGTTTGTTTTCATATGTGACTGTGGATAAGTTCTTGTGATTTATAGCGATTTTATGCGTTTTTCTAATGACTTTTTTGCTGACTATTAAACCTGTGTGTGTAGTTTCGGTATATCCAATTAGACATTAAAGTTATATTACGTTTTAAAGCGTAGTTTTGCTGCTTTCGTAGGTACCAAGGTAGGTAAACAAGTGGTATTTTAAAGTAGATTATCTATAAGATTTAGTCAGACGTAGGCTTTTACATGCCCTGCAGGCCTTCTACAGGCCCACCAATACATTATTATCCTATATGTAGTGATTTAAAAAAATCGTGGGCATGTAAAGTTGAAGGGTGATTGTTTCACCAGTATTTTTTGTCACACCAAAGACTGTTGTTATATTCTACTCTTTGTATTTATAAGAATGTAGTATATTGCAGCTGCATGCCTTTTTTGATATAAAATGTTATATTAGGCTTTTCTTTACCAGTTGAATATTGTATTGTTCTACTTTGAAACACTTAGTTACAGTATAAGTAAGCAAGTTGTCAGTGTCGATAACTTTGTGATCACGATCACAGTCCAAATGTACTTCAGTCCCTTAGGATTAAATTAACCATTTTAGTCCTGAAAGTACAAAAAATACTTTAACATTTATAACATTCCATGTTTAACATCATATACGTAGTTACTGTTATGTAGTTAGTAGGGCCTGGTTGTAAAATAGAGGCTTGCTTAAACTCAGCTTATTTGAACTACGACTGGTGGTTGAACTCCTTAATACTTTGCTGTCAAATTAGATCATTTATCTGCAATGTATTTTAAATGGGATTCTTCAACCACCAGTCTTGGTTTAGCTGACTCGAGCTTAGCCAGCATCGTACAACACAGTCTAAGTAACATGTTCGTCAAATGTCATGCCTCAATTTGCATAATTAAGTGATGTGTACATTACAATGTAGTAACGGATTATCTTTTCTTGCAGGTTCATTTTGCACCAGGCATGTGGGAGGAAAAAAGATGAGATAAGAAGTTAAAGCCAAATGCTATCCCAACCATATTTTCCATTTCCAAAACCAACGTGGAAAGAAAGGCTTCTACAAAGCATGAATTTGCCTTGAAATCTTATCAGATTCCATATCGAGGCTTTTTTCCGAGCAAACTGAGGAGTCAAGAATAAATTGGATTTTTTACCATGAACGCATGATTTATTTTTTTGGTAGAAATGGAAAATTGATAGTACAGTTATCACAGAACCTTGTCATAATATGAGTCAAAAAATAATTAGTAGATATGTAGTATTTAAAAAAATTAGTTAACAAGAGAAAAAGTAAAGTAGTTCAAAAATATGCTAGTAAATCGTTGAAAAAAACTATTTGTATTAAAAATTTCAATTCGAGAAACTACAGTTTTTTCCATGTTTAAGGTTCTTTATTTAGCTTTTGTTAATAACCGGAGGTGTATTCCTGTTTTGTATTGATTTAAATATATTAGGTAATATATGCATATTTTATTTAAGATTTTTTTTATTGTTGCCGTTTAGCTTAAAGCTTTATCGACAAGAAAGAAGAGATCGAAGTAAGTTAATCAAACAACGTTGAGTAAAATTAATATATTTATTTTAGATCAAATAAAGGTTTGTCAAATAGTGTACCTATTTTATTTCCTAACACTACATGAAATGAACTTCTGTTCGTAGTCAACATCCATAAAAATCATAATGAATTTTTCATTATTCAGGATCCATTTTTTGATAGCATCCTTATTAAATCTGATTTTTTCTCTCTGGTCAAAGCTGAAAATTGAAATATGCTTTTATATTCTTTGTGTTGATTATAAATAAATAAGATGTTTTTAACATGAACAAGTCTTAATCTAGACATGATTTTATGGCAACAGCTTTATTTTTAAACTGATCAATTCTGTTGAAAATTTAGAATTCCATGTGATGGAAGACGGAAGCATTGTTTAGACAATGTCGGAAGTATACATCATGTCATCTTGTTTAAATATTATGCTTTGCTTGTCCATATACCTATTTGCTCTAAAGAAAAGTGCCCTTTCTTGCATCAACTGCTATATAAACTGGATACCTGCTTCGCTGGTTCATATTATATATTGTTCCTTTCAAAACATTTTTTTGGGAAGGTTCCTAATTCAAATATGGACCTAAAAAATACATTTACTATTTATAACATCACCTTGCTGAAAGATACCACAAATCATGGAGAAATTACTAAAATTTCATGCCGTGAACACAGACGACCATTCTGATTATCACATTAAAACGTTATTATTAATAAAAAAACAAATATTTATATATATTTACGTACCAATCGGTCACAATCTTGAGTCATCTTAACCCCACTTACATTGTCCATTCGGCTGATAAGTGTCTAGGTTCGGTTGAGTTTCTGTCCATTTCTGTACTACGCTCAAAAAGAGTCGGAAACATGTTCCTTGCCGCTTATACATGCGGGATTTTCAAATGCTAGTATAATACTTTCAATTATTTTGCTAGTTAATTTCGTGAAAATTATTAAAGTTTTGTTAGGTAAGGGTCCGGTTAACATATTCCTACCATTATAATACTTCAGTCGCTTTATTTTGTTAGCTTCTTGCTAAGAAAATGCAAAAAACGCAAAATTTCCATATAAGCTTTAAGAAAATTTGCTCCAAAATGGCGGTCCTGGTCTATTGTCGTCACTGTCCTGTATAAAGCCACTGTAATTAATATTACCTTAGAGTCCACCTATAAGCTAATATGTACACTATGAACACCATTGACGAGAAACGTTCAATGTTCAGGCGGTTATCTTCTAACACTGGGGGAAAGTCACTTTGACAAACACTTGCTAGGCCTATTATTGCTAGCTTCTATGTACAATGTAGTTCGCTTTCTTGCAAATATGAATGACTGGATTGTAGTGGTTTTGACTGGTATGCAGTTAGTGCATATTGGCATGACATGAATGCCTTGTGAATGCGGCTTATTGGTGCACGCATGAATGATTAGTAAGTATGCTATGCAGGTAGCATAGGTAAGCAGAAATCCGCGTATGGGATGCAGCATTGTGATAGCTTGAGTATATTGGCAGACTAGTGCCGTTTAATCCTTATATGAGAATAAGGCATGAGTATGTATGCAGGTTAGTGCAGAGTAATCCTTATATTAGAATAAGTCAAGAGTGTAACAACCAGTGGTATACTCGTAATATAGAATGTTGAGAATGCAATGGAAAATACCATTAGGGACTGTGCAGCGCATGGCACAGCCTTTGAGAGTTAGAGATCAGTGGGTCTCCAAAATGGCAGTAGATGCCGAAATATACCTTTTCGTAGGTTTAGTACTAGAGATCAGTGGGTCTCCATAATGGCAGTAGATGCCGAAAAAATGCCTTTTTGTAGGCTTTGTGAGAATGTGATTGTAAACATGTTCGTTTACTTACTTGAGATTTAGAGACTAGGCTCTATTGAGTGCGGTGTGGTTCGAGACAGGGCTCGATTGTACAACTCCCATGGATAAGACCAATTGGGACGCCATTGCTCGGCGGGAGAATAATGGCATTAAGTTTGCCAATAAATATCACTATATCACTTGAGTAATGAACTAGATAGATTATGAGGTCTCAAAACGTGAAAACTTGCCGGCATGGCGCCTCGCGCCAGCCGGCTAGAAACGGAGGTGCGCCTTTTGCGACTTACATGGTCAAGGTTCAAGAGAAGACTTCTTACTCAATACTGAATACTAGAACGTGGGAACTAGAGCAACTTGAAGAAGTTGTTACCGCCCCTTCTGGTGGGAGAAGATGCACCGCTTAGGGCATGGAAAGGGCAATAATAGATCTGTTCTAGCAGCGATTTCAGCTTTCCCGGATAAAGCGCGAAGCGCTATGATTGGTCGGAGGCCTTTTGAGGATGCTCAACTTTTAGCTTTCTTGACTGTCTAGCGCAGTGGATAAACGTGGTAAACAAGAGATGGCGCTGGTAGTATCGCCAAGGTTTTAAATTGTTTGGAATGCGAGGACAGTGGCGTGCAATGTTAAACTGTGCAAAAATTAAATCGTTAGATTTGAAGACGTGTTCAAAAAATGGTTTTTGAATAGGTCGATTGTCTACATTTTGAGTACGTTCTACTGTAACTTTGAAACAACCCATAACCGGGGCATGCATTTGCATGTCAAAAGTAAAGGCGTAGCTGTGATCGTCATAGATTATTTAATACCATTTGTTGATAGCGCTTGCGCAAATGGTTGGTTAGGACCCAAAATTACGTTGTGTTTGTAGTCGTTGTTATAGAGTTTGATACACGCTCCTTTCCTATTAAACTGATAATTACCTACCCTTCTAGGACCACTTTCCTGCCGCGCTGAGTTTTATGCCTTACTAAGCTAATACTTTAAATCCGCCCTGAAAATATACTGCCTTCCTAATGCTAGGAATAAAAGTCACTGGATGCCAAACAACATATATATTTGCCACGTAATTAAATATATCATCTCACTGGCAGGTGGATTTTATCGATATAGGAGAGAACACGTAACTACAACATTCGTAAAGTACAGTGGACAAGTTTACCGCAGATAAAGATTAACTAGGACAAGGTGAGACAGAAAGATCTTGTTATTTCAAACACTGATATGTCAAAGCAATAAACAATAAAAAGTAAAACCTAGTAAAATCAGCCGAAGATAGGTCTATCACATAGAATTGCAGATCTTCAAACAAGACAGTGTAAAAATAAAATATAGCAGTTACAATAAATGAATATATAAATATATGATAAGTCAAGAACACAGCAAGAAATGGAACCGTAAAATTACAGATTCAATAATAAAAATAAGACAAAAAAATGCATGGACTTACCCAACTAATCTAACTACCAACCATGCACGTACTACCCATTTGCAGAAACAGACGATAACATTAGCGATGTTTAACTTTGTTGATCCTATGTCAGGGGGCTCAATAACGCCCGTGTTTGGTAAAGTTACGCGATTATAGCTGGTATAACTCATCTTTTTGGCATGCGACACAACGGGTCGAGATGCGAGCTACTTGCTCTAAAAGGATCTGGCAGTGTGGTGGGTCGCAACGGGACCAGACCAATATTTTTTCTGCGATAAGGGGAGCTCAACGGGCCCAGCCTTATATTTAAAGATCCTGGAGTCTCTACTGCTACAAATATGATTTGTTTTCGGTACGCGGACGATAACTGATATCTCACAGGAAATGCAGGCATTCTTTTCTGCTACAAGGGGAGCTCAACGGGCCCAGCCTTTTAATTTATATATCTTTTTCGTTTTTCTCTTTTTTTTTGTTCCTTTTTTTTATTTTACCTGAGATGCATCGTTATCGTACATTTGCTATAAAAGCCAATCGGAATAATTTAAATAGTATCCAGACACAAAATACAACACACGTCAACAATAAGTAACAATATTGCCTGAAATGTACTCTCGTCTACTACTACCCTTTCCTATCCGAATTCGTTCCTGCATTTTTTTATATTCATTTTATTTGGCTTGTGTCAAATATTGTAAATTTTGTGGTGCCAGTAACTATGATGATGATGATGATCTTGGCATAAATATATTATTATTATTATTATTATGATTGACTTGGCATAAATATCTTATTATTATTATATGATTATCTTGGCATAAATAAATTATGATGACTGGCTTAGATAAACGGTATTACCAAGAGCTGCGCTCCTTCCTTTGTGTATCATCTCTATTACGACTATTGTCGCACCAAGCAATTATTGTTATGGTTATTATCTTGCCATAAATAAATTATGATTATATGATTAGCTTAGATAAACGGTATTACCAAGAGCTGCGCTCCTTCTTTTGTATGGTAAGTTTTATTTAGTTTACATATGATTCTGTCTCACCTTAACCCGATCAATTTGATATAAATCAGCAAACATTTTAGGGTAAATCCCTGATCAATTCTAAATTAAGTAAATACCTCTAACTATACACTTGCTTTAAACCAGCTGTGCTATTCTTTTCCTACAAAGCCCTATTATAACCGTCACAAATTATTGCATCTAATGGTAGTATCGCCAGATGTCCTCTTGGCGAAGATTTACAACTTTAGGTCCTCGAGATAATAGAAAGATAATCTGTTTCATTTTTATCAGTAATCTGTTGGTTTTATGAGTTAATGAGATTCCCTATTGCGTGAAATTTTGATTGTAGTTAAGCTTGCAATCTTTACTTATTGATTATAGAACACAAAAATTAGAGCCCTGCCTTATTCGAAGAGATTGTAACCATTTTCTGCCCTCCCTGAGTTTAGCCGAATTTTTACCTGCTTTTGTGACGAGAAAATAGGATCGAGCCCTTATGTATGTGCCACCAGAATATAGAGTTTCGTGAAATTAAAATAATGAGAGTATAAATTTTTGAATAAATAGGATTGGTTCTCACCTGGAATAGTACACACAGAAACGTTGTTTTTTTCCATTGCTTCTTCGGATGGTATCGTTTGATTACTGCGAGTGGATCGTTGCATTTTTGTTTTTACTGACTAATTTTAGATAGAAATATTAGCTAAACTTGAGCTTAAATTAATGATGCTATAGACATGCCCTGTGATACGTTGTTAACGTAACACAGCACATGACCATGTTGCGGCTAGGAGAATATCCGCAGAGCCATGGCGAATTAAGTCACTGTTTATGAAATTTGCGACCCCTGAGTCATCCACCCGGCGTCGTTCACGAATCACAACTTTCTCTATGACCAACTTTCCACCACTCTACGGATATTAGTCCTAGCTAGCTTTGAAGTACGTGTACTCATAGATGCAGCTAGGAGAATATCCGCGGAGTCATGGCTAATTAAGCCACTGATTAGGAAATTTGCCATCCCTGCGTCATCCACTGAGCGTCGTTCACGAATCACAACTTTCTCTGTGACTAAACTTTCCATCACTCTATGGACACTCGTCCCGGCTAGATCTTGAAATACATGTACCCACATGGTTTTGCCATATAGGGACACGTATACGGCCCGAGAGGTACTTGCGGAATCGCGGATTATTAGAACCACGAATTAAGAAACGTGTGATCCCTGCGTCACCCGCAGAGCGTCGTTCAAGACTCATAATTTTCTCTGTGACCAAACTCTCTACCACTCTATGAACATTAGTCCTAGCTAGCTTTGAAGTACGTGTACTCATAGCTGCAGCTAGGAAAATGTTCACGGAGCCATAGCGAATTAAGCCACTGTACTTTGAAATTCATGAGCCCAGCGTCATCCACTCTGTGTCGTTCACGAATCACATTTTCCCTCGTGATAAAACTCTCCACGGTCCCGCAAGGATCTATCAGACTCTTTTAGTTACCTACACTTTGAACTGTCGATTCAGAATGTCCCCCAGTGTGCTTCGCGGGCCGTTTTTATATGCTCCTGGGCCTGACACGCCTGTGCCCCTACCCTTACCGCGTCTCCCTTATTATATATGCATTTAGCTGATTTATGCATGGCAATGATTTAAATTCGGATTATTATTTTTTTTTTGTTTATTTCTTTAATTGTGCAATGTAGAATTAAATAATAAGTAGCAAAATAAAATAGGCTTAAGGAAAAATATTGAAATTCAAAAAAAAATATGCAGGATAGGGCTGGGTTATTTCAACTTTCAAAATTATAATAATTAATCAAACCAAGCGAACCTGCCACTTGCACCGTCGCCGTCGGTGTCGCAGTAAAATAACACCAGCAAAACTTATTCGTAAAAAAATAGTGGGTAGGTAATTAAAATCTGTCTTCAATAACATTACAGATATATTATACGAACACGACTGTTGTATTTGAATAAAATATTTGTAATACGGGCCTGAAAACCCTCGCATCGCTTAAAATGGAGTAGTTGCAATAATCAGCAGAGGCCGCCACGTCGCCGCTAGTAATAATGCACTTGTAAGGGTTTCAAAATCCGGAGATATCTCAGCAATGGCTTGCTTTTTTTCAAAAAATTTTTTACGAACTTATACATAAAGGTTTGCTCCATGTCTATAAATATGTTTAAATATAATTTGAGACCTGTTATTATTATTTAACGCAGTTCGAATATTGGCAATGTTTGATTAAGAAATTCATATTTTTGTGAGCATTTTCTAAACTTCTCATATATTTACAGACATTTGTTGATCTTTTATCTATAAAATAAAAAAAAATCAAGTCAAAAAGTGCAACGGTTTCCAAATTACAGCCGGATTTCTAAACCCCTAAAATGCTATTTTCGCGTGGCCGTGAAGCGGAGCCTTAAGTGTATGACCGTTAAGTAGGGTTCAGTGGAGTAGCTTTCATAGCCAGACTACGCCCTGCTTCTCCGGTACCTAATTATATTGTAATATGTTTGTAAATTACATCTGTAAATTCTGAATAAAAGACATTTATTATTATTATTATTATTATTATTATTATTATTATTATTAAATCGGTTTTGGCATACTATAACATAACCAGCATATAGTATAGTCCTTCACCAAAAATTCCATGTTTTCTAAAAATGCTACAATTTGCACCAGGTTTTATCACCTTCTTGAAAAGACTGTCCTTAAAATGTTACCTTGGTTGCGATTTGTATCACCACATAAATTACTAATTTTTCAGTTCGCCAATTTCTTTTCTCATTTACATTCACTTTATCGGCTATGTATGTACAACATAAAGTTTAACTGATCTGCTCAAGGAACGGCATTCTTTCATTAATTTCTGTGCACTGACAGCCACTGCTCTGCAAATTACCATAGCTAATTTTCAATTTACATATTTCGTATTCATTACCAACACGATTGATTTCTAAACTCTTTATTGGTAACATACTTCCATTGATGGCCACTAATTCGCTAAACTACCGATTGAAATCATCCCTTCTCTCAGCTAAAGGCCTTTCCAATTCTTGACTTCGCTGCGTAATAATTGAGGTCTTTGTTTCAAGCAATTCAAGTTGAAGAGGGAATCGGAAGAGGAGTTAGATGTGTAATATGCCTTAGATAAATTAAGTGTTGCTATTTCCCTCGTAAATGCACTATGCACTAAGCCACTGTATCTTTGGTATCAAAATACAACAGCGTGTATTTGGCAGTGTGCTTTTATATTTGATGCAATAATATTGTTTCGAAAAATTATTTTAAAAGCTTGTTCCTTTTGTAATAAAGTGAATACATAATAAAAACAATTATTATCCCCCTTTTTTTCTTTTTTGGCATTTACCATCATTTAGACCACCTGTAGAAGAAGTGCTACTATTTTCTGAAGAATCGGACATAATTCTTTTAGAACGTTTACAGCCAGTCCTTCTAGGGTTTGTATTTTCTGATGATGAATCACTCTCAGTACCACTAAGTGTGAGATCAACTTTGCTAATTGATGGTACAGACATAGCAGTTGTTGAATAATTATCACGAGAGCTCCCTAATTTATGGGCAATTTCTTCTGAAGCATTATCATTATTTTTAGATGATGTCTTCTTGACATGAGATGGAATACCTGCCATAGTACCTGCATACTCCATAAGAATTTGGCCTCCGAGCCGCTTACTGTCAAATGGTTGATCAATATTTCTATCTATATACGACAAAGTTGAAACTAAACTATAGCCTCTTCTTACAATCAAATATTTCTTACTCAAAAGAAATGCTAAAATGTATTCTGCTTGTTCTTTTGTGAATTTTGGCTTGGATTTAGACAGATGCAAATTTTTTGGTCCAGTTTGAAACCAGGAATCTAACAGCTTCTTCAATGTCAAATTGACTTCTTTAGCAGAAGCTACATCAATTAGCTTCAAAATATCTATCAAACATGAAGTTATATTATAAGTTTCAAGAGTGTTTGAAGCGTTTTTACAATGGTCGCACATTTCCCTGCAATCGCTTGGTCTCCAATCGTCCTCAAAGTATTTAGAGATCATCTTACGCCTACACCTAAAACAATTGATAATAATATAATACAACTGATGTTCAAAATATATCTAGTAATAAATTACTCAAGTATTAAAAAAGTATTTATTATTTTTATTGGGGAAACACCCCAACATGTGTATAACTTTCGTTTTTCACCGTATAGTTTGGTGATAACATCCCGTATGACAGTAGTATGAATGAGCCATAATTTCAGTTACTCCTTAGTCCGAACCTGATTTGTTGGTATAATAGACTCCATCATAATATGCAACAATTCTAGTAAAGCAAAATGATACTCCGTCAAACAAATCGTTTTTAATCGTTTTCAATTTAATATATCCTTGTCTCTGTCAGTGTTGTGTAAACAACAATATGTCAAAGAAAGAAAGAAAATGCTTCCACCCCCTCAAATGAATCCTACGCGTATTTTCCCGCTTAATTTGTCCCTCCCACGCGCGTAGGAAAAATTAGATTTCAGTGCAGTTTAAACTCTCACTCGAACAGCAGCTAAAGTGGCTGCTCATTGCTTTTCGCGCCAAATGTCAAATCCTTTTCGGCCAATTTCTCGTTTTGCCGCACAGATATTAGAGAATATCTGCTGTACGTACCTCTGTTATCTATGTCCAAGCTTGGACAAAGACCTCTTTTGGGCGTTTTTAACGCATTCTCTGAGGCAGAAACGCCATAGCGTCTCGTCTCACCTGTTACTGTGAAGCGGAAGGTAAAAATGGCGCCGGCTGTGGAAAACTTGTAGATTAAACTTGACAAATTATTCCTGTACGTAAGACGAAGATTCAATCAAAGGTTTGGTCAGATCCCTGTCCTAGCAAGTTAAGTCAAAAGCATTGGAGATTAAGGTATTCGGTGAGAAAGAAAGGTGCTAGATTGAAAGCATAAAAGTTCATTTCAAGACAAGGAGGAGGAAACACTTGACACTGAGATCCGTGAGGAGGTGGAACAGACTTGCGATGATTTATTAGTTCAGAAAAACGTATTAAGAAGTTAACTCCACTCTCTCAAGTTGTTCCAAATTCTCCATGTGTAGCTCAGCAGAGCCCCCCCCCTCCCCCTTCTGTAAGATTACCAGAGAAAAAAATAAATCCTTTTAATGGTAATCTTTCTGAATGGAACTCTTTTATACAATTGTTTGATACATTAATCACAGATAATACCTCAATAAGTGGGATTCAAAAACGCATGTACTTAAAGTAATTTTTGAGAGACGAACCCTTAAAAATCATTGAAAGCTTACTCGCAACTAATGATAACTTTGAAGTTGCAATTGACTTATTAAAGGAAAGATATGAGAACAAATTATCAGTGATTAATGCACATTTCATATCTCTATTAGAAATAAACTCTGTTGTCAAATGTACTGGTCCTAATTTAAGATAATTTGTAACTGGTCTAAAGAAAAATCTTGCTTTATTAACAATCTCAATTACTCTTACGAAGAACTTTCTTTTAATATATTTATTTAAGAAAAAAAATAGATTTTGGCACTCGTAAAGATCTTGAAACAGAACGATATAAATATGTTGTCAAATCTTGCTCAATTTCTTGATTTCTTACACAAAAGGTGTACTATATTAGAAAACTTGTCTTCTGTAGAAAGTACTCAAAAAAACTCTTCAAAAAAAGTCTCGTTACACGCTAATAATCCGCAAGATTCAGTAAAACAACAAAATAAAACATCTCTTTGCAGGTTTTGTAATTCAAGCTCTCATAAAATACATATTTGTGAAAACTTTAGAAAATTAAACTTGTCTGAAAAGCAGAATTTTGTTCAAACTAAAAAAACTTTGCTTCAACTGTCTCGGTACTAGTCACTCGAGAAGTCAATGTACCTCAACTAAAGGGTGTTCTTTGTGTTCTCAAAAACATCATACTTTTTTACATAACTCACAAGTTCACACACCTCAAAATGGTTTTAATCGCCAAGCTGCTCCTCCTTTTCTAGATAATGGTTTTAACATTTAAAACCTAGCAGCCCAAGGTAGTCAAAATAGTCCGCCTATAAATAGGCACCCTCTCAAAAATCAGTCAGGTTTCTTTCAAGGGCGTGGTACACTGCCCCCTCAAAATAGAGATTTCCCTCAGATATCTCAGAATAGAGGCCCCCCTTTTAATGCAAATGCAGAAAATCCGTCACAAGGTGCAAAATCATTGAACTTATCTACTCTCTCAAATAATAATTCTCATGTTTTGTTAGCTACAGCCCGTGTAACTCTGTTCAAGCAAAAATTCTTTTAGACTCTGCAAGTCAGAACTCTTTCATAACAAATCAGCTCGTAGATGAGTTGAACTGTTCCCTACAATAAATCACTTAATATAAGTGGAATTTCTCAAGGCAGTATGAAGTCAAACAAGATGGTTGATTTGAGGCTTTACTCTAATGAGTATAATAACAGAAGTTTTAAGTTGACTTGTGCGGTACTCAACAATATAACTTGCAAACTTCCGCAAGTCCCCATTGTTCAAGACAAAATAAATATCCCAAATCACTTTAGGTTAAGTGATCCCTATTATGCTTCCCCATCACACATCGATATGTTGATTGGTGCTGATCTCTACTATGATTTGATTTTATTAGGTAAGAACCTCCCTGTGTTGCAAAATACTTATTTTGGATGGGTAAACGCAAGAAACGCTCCTGTTTCCAGTTCTCGTTTCAACAATCATTCAACTCATATCAGTGTTTATAATCCTGCAGGTAGAGACGCGTACGATGGGGTTTCTCTGTGTGTTCAATCCTCTGCACACAGTTCTCTTAATGATTTAGTCGAAAAAATTTGGAAATTGGAAGACATTTCCGATAGAAATATTTTAAATGTCGATGATAAAGTTGCTGAAAGCATTTTCAAATCCTCCACTCGAACCTTAGAAAATGGATCGTTTCAAGTCGATCTACCCCTCAAATCACCTTCTGAGCATAAAATGATGTAGGACTCATTCTCTAGTGTTAGAAAACGGAATCATCGTTTGTATCATAACCAAATTTTACCCACTTTTACCGGAGTATGACAATACTGAATAAGTTAATGTAATTGACATGATATGAAATGTACGTCGGAAAGTGCACTCTCTATTAACGTGTGTATACTGTGCGTGTTTTTAATTTCTTTGTGTACTTCGATAAGTGCATTATCTCATAACGCGCTAGTTCATGCGTGTTTTAGATTTTTTTGCGTGTTAGTTTCTACGTGTCTGTTAGTAAATCCAAGGCGATGTTGCCGTCGTTCACTTTATACTTAAAAAAGTATTTTCTTGTTTGGATTCTGTTGATAAACCCATTTATACTTAAAGAAGTATTCTTTCGTTTTTGTTCTGAAAAACAGATTGTATTTATTTATCGGTTGGAGTTCTTACTCCCTCTCTTTCTCGTTAATGAAGATGGGATCTTCATGGCGGGGGAATATGTTGGGGAAACACCCCAACATGCGTATAACTTTCGTTTTTCACCGTATAGTATGGTGATAACATCCCGCATGTCAGTAGTATGAATGAGCCATAATTTCAGTTACTCCTTAGTCCGAACCTGGTTTGTTGGTATAATAGACTCTATCATACGCAACAATTCTAGTAAAGCAAAATGACACTCCGTCAAACAAATCATTTTCAATTTAATATATCCTTGTCTCCGTCAGTGTTGTGTAAACAACAATATGTCAAAGAAAGAAAATGCTTCCATCCTCTGAAATGAATCCTACGCGTATTTTCCCGCTTAATTTGTCCCTCCCGCGCGCGTTGGAAAAATTTGATTTCAGTGCAGTTTAAACTCTCACTCGAACAGCAGCTAAAGTGGCTGCTCGTTGCTTTTCGCGCCAAAGGTCAAATCGTTTTTGGCCATTTTCTCGTTTTGTTGCACAGATATTAGAGAATATCTGCTGTACCTCTGTTATCTTTGTCCAAGCTTGGACAAAGACCTCTTTTGGGCGTTTTTAATGCATTCTCTGAGGCAGAAACGCCATAGCGTCTCGTGTCACATGTTTCTGTGAAGAAGAAGGTAAAAATGGCACCGGCTGTGGAAAATTTGTAGATTGAACTTGACAAAGTATTCCTGTACGTAAGACGAAGGTTCAAATCAAAGGTTTGGTCAGATCCCTGCCCTAGCAAGTTAAGTCAAAAGCATTGGAGATTAAGGTATTCTGGGAGAAAGAAAGGTGCTCGATTGAAAGCATAAAATTTCATTTCAAGACAAACGTTTCATTTCTAAATTGAATAATCAAGAAGTTTACTGTAGATATTTATGAATAAGTAACCTCTGTATATTTAGTGTTGATGTGTGAATGAGTGAATGCATGAAAGTAGTGTGGAAATTGTATAAATTGTATATATTTTTTATATCAAATACAAATGCAACTAACCTACCTACATTTTTTAATTCACAACCTCTTTACAAAACCCCCCACCACCCTATTTTAATTAAAAAAGTCATCCATTTTCTCTCTAAGGTGCTGGTACAATATTAAAAGCAGGAACGAAAAACTCTCAAAATCTACAGCATCTATATATTGAAGTTAGAGTTAGAGTTCGTTTGCGTGTATGTATGTATATCGTCCTATATTTGGTCTGATGATGCCCTAGCTGGGTGAAACATATGTTACCAGAGTAATTTCAATATATAGATGCTGTAGATTTTGAGTTTTTCGTTCCTGCTTTTAACCCTATTTTAATACAGTCTACTAATTGATTGTGGTTAATTGTGCAAAAATTGCCACCGGCCCCTTTATGGTAATAAATAATTAAAAAATTAGTTGTTTATCCCGATCAATTTTATTATCTTTACTTGTTTTATTCTTTCTATTTGTTATACTGTCTTTACTTGCGGCACAATGATTCGATTAGTTCTTATATCCCGCCTTTACCCCCCATATTATCCAGTATATAGTAGTGCCACAAATAAAGAAAAGAAAATAATTTTAATTTTCCTAAAAACAATTCATATAAACACTATTCCCGTCAAACAACATAAAATACACACTTTTCTATCAAACATAAAAGTTTGGTATGAAAAAGCTATACTAGATACAAAACATCAATAGACAAATAAGCCTTGATTCTACAACTGAATATCACGTATGCTATTTTTCACAACTTTTGCAGTATATTCTTTGTCGTCTGATTCGATAGCCCAAACGTTCAACATGAGCCCATGTTTGCCACACAAGGCGTTACCTCATATCTTTTTGTGATACCCAGGGCCGTTCCTGGCGAGGGTGCAGGACGTGCATGCACGCAGGCGCAAAAGTTTAGAGGCGCAAAATCGACGGTCATTTACAAATTAAAAAAAAAAAATTCTCTTATTTTATCATTTCAATATGTCTAAAAATGTTACCAAGCGTTTGCCTTAATAGCACAAATGTGTTCTCTCCGAAGTTTCCTTGTTGGACACTACATGCCCCGCCGTATATAGAATAAAAGATACCGCCTCTCTTGAGTGCGAGTTAATATTACTGTTGGATAAAGGTTGTACTATTGATAAAGAGCAACAGAAACAATACGAGATTGAAAAAAAGCGGTGGCGTGTAATAATTGAAAGGATGATTTGCATAGTGCAATATTTAGCTGGTCAAAATCTAGCATTCAGAGGAGAGAGCCAAACCCTTTATCAACCGAATAATGGCAATTTTTTAAAATTAGTTGAAATGGTTGCTAAAATTGATCCAAGTATAATAGAGCATGTTAATAATATTCAGAAATCTAAAAGCTTAAATCAACATAATATGCCTCATTATTTAGGTAATAATTTTCAAAATGAATTAATTAGCTTGTTGTTAAAAAATATTCAAAAAGAGATTTTATTGTGTCTTCAAACAGCAAAGTATCTCTCAATAATTTTAGAAGAAACTCCCGATGATAGTCATATTGAACAGCTGACTGTTATAATACGATTTGTTCATTGTACCCCTGGAGCAGTAGTAATAAGAGAAATTTTTTTAGGCTTTTTTCAAGTTTTAAATACGACGGAGGAAGGACTTTTTAATTGTTAAAATAATGAAATTTTGTCAAAATTTTAAATCAATTTAAATGATAAGAGAGGACAGGGATATCACAACGGCGCAAATATATCTGGCAAGCATATAGGTCTTCAAGCTCAAATGAAAAATGTAAATCCCAAAGCAATGCTTGTGCCCTGTTCAGCTCATACATTAAACCTGACTGTTAATGACGCTGCCAAAATTCCTTTTGAGGCTGTTGATTTTTTTTAATCATTCAAGAACTGTACAAGTTTTTTTCTGTTTCTCCTTATAGATTGTAGCATTTAATTTTTCATGAAATCTACCTGTTTTTTTAGAATTCAAGCAATATACGTTATTACTATTGAATGTACCTATTTAAGTAAGTCTCTGGAAAAATAACACTTAACCCTTATTTGTTACATGCCCATTTTTATTTGTACTTATTTAGAACATAAATTATTTCATAACTTAAGCAAACATTAAGTTATTAAGCCACGAAGTATCAGATAGTCTTTAACTTTCTTTTGACGAGATGTTGATAGGAACTATTAACCTTTCTTCATGGTTGGATTTCTTATAGTAATATAACATACTTTTGATATATTAATTCAAGCCACTGATTCACTACATACTATCTTATTAATTCAATATTGCCTTAATTTCCTAATAAAGATTGTTTTTTTTTAATTATTTCTCATCTTTAGTCATTATGTTTCATGCGAGTTAATATTTAAATATGACGTCATTCCTCATTGTGGTTACGATGCTGACTCGAGCAATCGAACCCGAGTGACACTAATGTTCATTCTGTATTGCACTGTGCATGAGAAAGCAGTTTTTGCCGCTCGGTGTCAATGCTCGGACAATTCGCTCATGCGCGTGCAAAAGGAGACAAGTCTGAAAGAGTGCGTTTTGAGTTAACTACGACAAACAAGTCGTTGCATAAAAAGCTATTTGTGTGCTGAAGGAGATAAGTTAATATGTATAACTTTGCGCATTTTTTGGTGTGGTGTAATATGAGACAAGTTTTTTTTTAATGTGCAAAGGCAGCTATCTTAAGTTATCTCGACTAACACTTCGCAATTGTTTAGTGCATTCGGGGTCAATACGAGTTGTCTCCTGATGCACTAATATTTCCTGGAGTTGTCTCTCTTTAGTTTTATTTGCGGTCAGAGCACGGGCGTTTTAGATCTTATTAATGCTTAGTATTGTGGTGATATATAGGATAATATAAGCAGTATTGGAAATTCTGTGTGTAGCTTGGTGCGTAGTGCTTGTGAGCTGTGTTAGCAACTTTTTATAATACAGGAAAACAGTAAAAAGAGATAGAAGAGAAGCAAGGAGAAAACGAAACATTAATAGAAACGAGAGAAAGGAGTATTCAACTATAAAAGGAAAATTAATACGAGGCCGTAAGTGTACAGTTTTAGAAAAATGCAGAAAGAAATATACAAAGAGAATTGATAATGAACAACGGTACAAAACATTTGAAGACTATTGGAAATTAGGAAGCTTCAACAAGAGGGTAGCATTTATTTCAGGCTTAATTTAAAAAAAAGAAAAGAAAATTCAGAAGATTGGTGCTACAAAAGCAAGAGAATGTAACTATAAGTACCATTTAAAACTAAATGGAAATTTAATAGAAGTGTGTAAAGGGTGTTTTAAAGAAACATTTGATTTATCAAATAAATTTATTGAAACGGTTATAAAAAAGACTATCATCACAGGCACAACATTGGACGATGAGAGGGGTCACCATCCACCAAAGAACAAAATTGAAACCGACAGAATTGAACTAGTTAAGAAGCACATCCTCTCAATCCCGGCATATAAGAGCCATTGGCCAACCAGGAGGTCGAACATTTTTGCTGTCTTTTTATACTCTTACAAGGATGTATAAGGAATATAAAATTTGGATTTCACCTCAAAAGCCTGTCAGGAGAAAAGTTTACGAATCTATTTATCATACAATGAATATATCCATAAAAAAATGGAGTAAGGATACCTGCCAAGAATATGACAAAAAGCAATGTATGATAAGAAATGCAAAAACTCTTATATAAAAAGAAAGATTGACAAATGAGTTGAGCAAACATCAACTAGATGCTAAAGAAGCATATTCCGCGAAAGAACATGATAAGGAAAAGGGAAAGCAGGACCAGAACAGAGCTGTATTTACATTTGATTTGCAGCAATGCCTGCCCACGCCAAACCTAACCACATCAGTGGCGTTTTATAAGCGGCAACTATAGACCTTCAACTTAACAATGTATGATTGCGTCAACCACAAAACTACATGCTGTATGTGGTAGAAAACACTATTTAGTAGAGGTGCAAATCAGATTGGTTCTTGTCTGTATAAAGAGCTTTTGACTCTACCACCAAATATTAAATATATAACCCTTTATTCTGATACGTGTGGTGGCAAGAACAAAAATGGTCACATAGTGGCGATGTTTGTGACTTTGATGCAGAATTCAAATTTTCAGATAATAGATAACAAATTCTTAATACCAGGACACACGAGAATGAAATGTGAGACCATTCACTCAATTATTGAGAAAAAGAATCCCAGGGACTGATTTCAACCGGTAAGATCATGTGGCAAAAAACACCCTTTCAAGGTACAGGAGATGAAAAGGGATGATTTTATCGATTTCACCTTGTTACTAAAAATGTGCCTACAAGCTAGAAAAGTGGATGATCGTGGAAATAAATTTGTATGGAAGAATGTAAGATGGATTCGCTATGACAAGACATTCAGTACATTTTTCTACAAGAAAAGCCATAACGAAATTGAACCTTTTGAAAAGATGTGATTTTGTAGGAGAGGTCAAACTTCTCTTCCTGTAGATTTACCGAAATGCAGATATCTAAACTGTATATCAGAGGAGAACAAAAAAGAATTTAATCAAATTACTGCCTTACTTCGATGAAGTGTTTCATAGTTTTTATGAGAAACTGCCTACTGAGAAGAATGTTTGGTATAATTTGCAGGATTTAGATGAAGTATCTTCGGATGATGCTTAGTGTAAAAAGGTTTAAGTTTAAATTGTTTTTGTGTATTTAGAGTTATCTTTGTTTTTTTCTTAAACGAACATGTTTTTCTTCTTGTTAAGGATGATTTTTTATACTTCAAAGGTAAATAAAGTTTTGCTACAGAAATTTTAGTTTAATTCATTATGATTTTTTTTTCAAAATGCAATTAAAAATTGGCCCTATTTTAAATTCCATAAATCTCAGTTCTATTGTTTTCTACTTGTCTCCCTTTACATGCGCAAGAGCGAATTGACATCGAAAACGAGGCCAAGCGGTCAAGTTCAAGTAGCCTGGGTCTTCATGATGTAGCCGAAGTGTCTAGACCGATTTTATAGTTTTGAATTTAAGAACCATCATGGGTCCATTAGGCCAAAAGATTTTCAAAAGCTTGTGCCATTAGGCCTTAGAAGGGCTTGGCCTATTTTATTTTCGTCTAATCCTTGAGAATACCTCTTAATTTTTGGGGTTAATTCATCACCACCTCGTAAGGTAGGTAATCCTTGGCTAGTGCTTTATAAAAACCAGAACATTTCAACAATCTGAAGTAAAGTGGCTAAAGACTTCATGTTTGTTTCAGGTTTTATTATGGGATGTTGATATTAAAGAATATTAGATAATTTCGGTTTGGGAATGGCATAAAGATGCTATGATTTTCAATTGGGATTTACAGTCTATAGGTAAATCTTAAACTTCCATGCTTCATGGATAGGGTGGAGTAGAAAAATCAGTTTAGTCCGGAATTTCACATGATTAGAAAAGGGAACAATAAGCCACAATAACTTCAGAGAGGGAAGCACTTATCCAGCTGACGGGAATAACTCAGGCCAGTTCTGCAGATCAGCTGTCTACCTAGTGTAAAATTTTATACTTTATTACTAACTAATTCATATTAACTTTTTACCTTTAATTGTTCGGCTCACTTGGTAGATATTATACACATTTAATTCCTTTTACGGATAAACCTATTTAATAACCTTGGAAACAAAGATTCATGAGTCTTTTCCCTCTAGGTATAATTTATTTTAATTAAAACCCCCAAGAGGTAAGCGTTACCAAGATAAGCTCCTTCAAAACTTTTTTTTTTTAAACTGTAGAAAAGGATTATATCTTCACTCCTCTCTTTCTCTCTCTCTATCTCTCTCTCTCCCTTTCTCTCTCTCTCCCTTTCTCTCTCTCTCCCTTTCTCTCTCTCCCTTTCACTCCCTCTCTTTCTCTCTCCCCCTCTCCCCTGTTTCCCTTAGAACTATCCCCAATGTGAATTTTGTGGAAAATATTCCAAGTCACATATAAAAAGTTGATTTTAATGGACAAAAAATCAGAAACGAAATTATAAATTATTTTATGTATAAAAAAATGTATGCAAAATTTTCTATTTATTCACTTTTTAGCAACAAAATATGTGGCGATTTGCTACCTCTGACGTTTTCCAGAAACGATTATAGCAAATATATAAAGAAGATATAATGGAAAACGCATCATTAGGTCTGTTTCTTAGCTGTGGACACAAAACGTTTATTTAGGAGCAATTGATATTAAGCTTTACAATAACTTGTACGGTACAAGAGCTTCAGTAGCAGTGACCTACCTAAAATAAGGCAAAGGTATATATTCTAAAAGTGGTATAAAACAAACATTAATGTGCCATAGAAAGTTGATAGTAGAAATTTCAACTACATAACTCATATGTTTTATTGAAAATTTGACATCTACATGTCTATTATTACTGTCTAGATTTCCATTAAGTAGAATCTTTAACTACCAGGTGGTGTGCAGTTGCAACATTGCCAATTGGGGAAACTCGTAATCGCTATTACACGTCATGTGCATGTTCTCCCTCTGCTATATGTGACATTTCCATGTGATGTATTATAATTAAATATCTCAGTGAATGGAAATAGATTAATCTGTCAAGAGATCGATGTGCCAGTTCCAATTATATAAATTGAAAATTCAAAGAAGTAATCTCGGTTTCACACAATAGTGCATATTAAACATAAAATCCAAAAAAAGATAGAAGCAACTTCTAAATTAGTTTTAGGTACATCTAACTGGGGGAATTGTGAAAATTAAAATAAAAATCTAACTTACGTAGCAACATCTATGCAATAATGCAATACATCTGTTACACTTTTTTCCTCCTTTTTGTTTTTAGTCATGGAGAAATTCTTTAACCAGTCAGTAAGATTAAACATTATTATGCAGTCAGCCTTTTTTCCATCTCGTCCAGCTCTGCCACTTTCTTGATATAGACCTTCCAGAGTTTTAGGCACTGTATGGTGGATAACAAACCTAACGTCAGGTTTATCTAAAAATAAATGATATAAATAAAGATAATGAATATCTGAATCAATATCGAGAAATTACTCATTTAATTCTCCCATCAAGCATATATGAGTTATATGACATTGGGATACTTGTAAGGAAATATTCTAAATACATATATTCTCTTAATATATGTTACTTTTGGATATCCAAATTCCTATATGGGCACTTCTAAATGATGCAATTCATATTTGAGCTTATCTATTTAAAAAATGAGTCTTAACATAAATGGATCATTTCTACTAATTTGTTATACAAAAATCTATAAATTTCCCTTAGCATATGTTTCACTTCTTTTTTTGAGGAATACTAGATTCAGATATAAAATGTATTATTTCCTATCATCATGTAACGAAGATTAAATTCACAACAACCAAGAATGTGTTAGTTTACCGTGACCACAACAACAGTACATTACCTATTCCCATTCCGAAAGCAATGGTAGCAATCACAGCCTGATAAGAGTTTTCTGACCATTTTTTGTGAATTTTACTTTTGACAGGGCCTTCTAAATTTGCGTGATACGGAGCGACCTTCAGACCTCGATCCCTTAAATCTGTAGCCAGATCTTCGCATTCTCTTTGTGTTCCTGCATATATAATTCCAGATTGATCTTTGAATTTATCTTTTAATAATTTCTCTAGATAATTCAGTGAAGCTGACTTTACTTCTGGCTTGTTTATAACCTAAAAATATACAAAATATCTTCTAGCCTCAGAGATGAATAGTTTTACTTTAGCTCAGATATAATTTAGCAAGTTTTAAATTTCCATATGGAAGCTCATTCTGTTTCGTTTTTGAAGATTTACATCATCCTACAATTCTTGTAAACATTCGCTTGAAGCAACTTAAATATAGGGATATAAATAGAAACACTACTCGGAACTTTAACTTTAAGAAAAAAAATTATGAAGCTATGGTTCAAATTTTTCAGAATACAAATTGGGATGCTCTAGAATCTTTTAGTGATGTAAACATTGCGGTCAAGTACTTTTATGACATAATTTATGAAATCTTTGATGGTTGTGTTCCACGCACTAAAAAGGCTAAGCAGTATCCTGCTTGGTTCAATAAACAAATTATTAAAGATATTAAGCTATTAGAATTTCATAAAACTAAGAATCCACAAACAAGAATCCAATTCACCGAACTACGAACAAAAAGAAAACAGGCTATTATAGTAGCATACAATTCGTATATAAATACCATAGAACAAAATAAAAATCAAGATCCTAGGGCCTTCTGGTAGTATGTGAAAAATAAAAAAGGAAAAGTTTCTATACCCAACAGGATGCATTTGGATGATGATTAGTTTACAGCGGGTGAGACAATTTCTGGTGCTTCTGCAAGTTTTTTTTTTGCTTCAGTTTATAATCAAAGTGATTTCGATACTATTAGTTTAAGAGAAGAGTCCAGCCCGTTTGATTCAGTTTGTCTTCCAAGTGTTTCCTATGAAAATGTGTGTGTGACACTATAAGTACAATCAAAGTAAACAAAGCCATGGCTCCGGATAATACCTTCATATATAGTCAAGTCTTGTGGGCTAACCACAGTTTACAATTTGTCGTTAAAACAATAATATTTCCTGATAAATGGAAAGAAGTTAAAATTTGTCCAGTCTTTAAAAAAGGTGATCAAACTGACATAATAAACTATAGATCTATAGCAATATTGTATGTTCTGGTCAAGGTGTTTGAAACAATAATCTATAAATATATATAAAATTCTGTATGTAGACAAATCTCCCTACATCAGTATGGTTTTATGGAAAAAAGATCTACTATACTCTATTTCGAAATGGTGCGGAGTAATAAAACCTACTTATAAATGCAAAACGCTAACAGAGTGGTCAAATAAATTTTTGTGATTTCTAAATATTTAGCCACAGCTGTTATAGCCTGCTGTATTATATTTTAACGATTCCACCCTGTTTTGTATGGCAATCCCGCTGCAAACAATAGGCTTTATTAGCAAAGGGGCCATTTTCTATCTGCAGTAGCGTACGTTTGGGTATTTAATTTAAAATACCTGTTTTACCTAAGTACTTTTATTTATTCACTTATTTATGTATATTCAAAAACAGTTAGTATTACTGTAACATTTTATCACATATAATATTTATATAATAAGGTATAAGAATTGCGATTTTGTGTAAACAGTTATGTAGAGAACTATGGTATATCATTTTCGTCGTCAGAAAAATCCGTCGAATCTTCGTCATGTTCCAAGGATATAATTAAAGGCTCTACAATTAGGTCAATTAAATGGTCTAGTTTCCACATTTTTTCTTCTTCTTTTATAACATGCTCAATACACTTACGCCATTTTTCAGAATCGACATTTTTTAAAGATTCCTCAAAGATAATTTTAACATCTTTCATTTTAAACGTCGTGTTTCTCCTTGCTACATAACTTTTTACTTGGGCCCAAACAAGTTCAATGGGATTTAATTCGCAATGATACGGAGGCAGACGAAGAATAGTAATATTTCGTTTCTGTGCAATTTTGTCAACTACATACTCGGTGAAACGAGCTTTATTTCAGGACACTATGGACAACAGTTCCTTTTTCACCATACTTTCATCAAATGGTATGTTATTCTGTCTAAACCACTGAATAATATCCGCTTTTCTCCATTAATTAGTTGGTATTCTGTCAACTTTTCTGGAATGATAACTCGCATTGTCCATCACTATCACAGAATTAGGTGGAATGAGATCTAACATTTGTTCAAAATATTCTTCGAACACATCGCCATTCATGTCTTCATGGTAATCGCCAGAATAATTTGACTCAAACATTAACAAACCGCCCTCAACAAAACCATCAACACTTCCAAGGTGTGTAATAATCAGTCGCTTTCCTTTCCCAGATGGTGGTTTTAGTCCGATGGACCAGCCTTCTAAGAATGCTTGACGAAAACTTGAAATATTTTTGTCTTGCAAAATCTTCCCAACCGTATATCCTTCATTAAGCCATGTTTCGTCCAGA
>MU183911.1:151481-164720 GCA_016904865.1 Pissodes strobi
CAAACACACTGTGTCTTCTTCGGAAGAACAAATATAACTGAAAAATTTCCGGATTCTATTCCGAATACAGTCCTGAAAAATTTACCCCAGAAAACCATAGTCCAATACATGCACATAATTAACGCAGTAATCCGGCTACAACACTTCCCTGCATCCTGGAAAATAGCGAGCGTGATACACTTCCCAAAACCTGGGAAAGATCTAACTCAACCCGCATCATACAGGCCAATATCGCTACTGAACACCCTCGGGAAGGTGGCTGAAAGGCTAATCTTGCCGAGGGTTACTAGGGAAGTCGATAGGCTTAATATCCTACCCCAGGAACAGTTCGGTTTTCGCGGTCAGCACGGCACCGTCATGCTGGCAGCGAAAATCGCAACTGACATCTGTAAAGACTTTGTCAATAAGCAGTCAACAACCCTTATGTTGCTTGACATCGAGAAGGCGTTTGACAGGGTGTGGCACGATGGGTTGTTGTATAAGCTGCTGGCTATACACAGCATGCCATTGCACATGACAGCTCTCATCGCGTCATACCTTGCCGGGCGTGTCCTCTCGACTAAAATTGGCAACCGAACCTCTGACAGCAAGAACTTGTTGTCAGGAGTGCCCCAGGGAACCGTATTATCGCCGCTATTGTTCAATCTTTATATAGCAGATATCCCGTGAAATCCTAATACCCATAAAGCCCTGTTCGCTGACGATACAGCGATCTACTCCCTTAATCCCCAAGCGGAGGTGGCAAAGAATAACCTACAGGAGCATATGCACACCCTTATGCCATACTACAATAAGTGGAAAATTGCACTAAATCACACTAAAACAGAACTTATTGTCATAACCAGGAAGCGTAAAGATACTAATACCACCCCATTAATTATCAATAACACCCCGATAGTCCCTAAACAAAAAGTTAAATATCTAGGCTTGATACTAGATAGTAAGCTTAACTTTACTGAACACATAAGATCAATTATAGCAAAAAACGCTATGATCAAAAAAGGACTAAGCACCCTTGTTACTGCCAGGGCTTTCCTGAGTCCTGGCAATAAGCTTATCTTATATCGAGCAATTATCCGGCCAGCCCTCTTATATGGCGCACCAGTCTGGTGCTCTGTTGCCAGGACACACAAGCGCAGGTAATCCAAAATCATTATCTAAGGGCGGCATTTTCACTCACGCTCCGGGATCGTGTCCGAATTGAAGATCTACATGCGTGGGCAAAGATAGAGTACATAGAGGACTACATCGATACCCTCGCATGTAGATTCTTTGAAAGGCAAATAACGGGATCTCCACTGGACGGCTAGTATTGCTGATATTCTCTATGACCCGGAAAATCCGATAGGACACGGTACTATCTACCGGGAAATATCGCTCTACTACCGTCAGCTCATGCCTCCTTAGTCTGTCATCCACCAGGAATCGATTTATATATCTATGTATCAAAACTACCCTCAAACCACACTTTTTAAAGCACTCATTAATAATTAAAATCAGCTCCAAATATCAGGAGCGCAGAAGTAACATCTCCAGCATAAGCGAGTATATCTCGTTTGCGGCGGGCCAATTCACGGCGTTATTACGTGTGGGAGGGGCTTGTTAAGGGAGCTGGCCGGCATATAAATACGCTCAAGCCAACATCTTAAAGCATGATTCTAAGCCACCGAAGTATCCGTACATCCGTAGCCGATACTGCGGTACTCGTTACCTTGACTAATACCATTATTCCCCCGGAATAGACTTAACATGGTTAAGCCCCACACTTATTGTATATAGTTTTAACTGTTTTGTTTGAATTCACGTTGTATATATGTAAATAATGTAATTTTATGACTCCCTGCTCCTAAGAGCAGCTGATGTAGGGTTTTTTTTTATTGTAGTTTTCCCTACGAAAACTGCCTAAATGTTTAAAATTTTGCAGCGTTCAATACTTAAATACTGGCTTCTAGCCATTGCACTTAAAATTACTTTGAAGGGGCAACCCATGGAAAGTTAGCTCGCTCGAACAGCTCCACGTTACTAGTTTTTAAGTAGGTCTAATAACAACCCCCTATGGGTGATCTAAGCTGCTGGCCATTGGCGATGCAGGAACATAGCCCGGCTTAACAGCAGCATAAGCACTAATCATATTTAAACTCTAGCAATGTAGTTAAGCACCTCTGTAAGTAATCATTTAATAAAATTGATAAAATTGGTAACTGAAAAATTACAATTACTTAAACTTTAGGGTATGCATACAAAAAATCGTCAAATTTGAATGTTTACAATAGTAATAAAAAAACCTAAGTGTGATAAATATAATGCTGGGAAAGTCCGAGTATTAGGACAGGTAAACGTTTAAAATATGTACGTATATGTACGTAATTATGTACGCCTATGTATCAGCCATCAGAAAATGATTTATTACTTCGCATCATTTCGAAATAGAGTATAGTAGTAATTTGGGTAATAGCACACAATACATATCAGAAAGTCTAGGAAACAAATGTCATGTTGATGTAATATATACATAAGGCATTTCATAAGGTTTCACACTATACTTTGGTAAATAAATTGTATAGTAAATTTGGTTTCCATAAAAAAACTTTGCAAATGTTTTCATATCTTATTTACAAAACAGAAAGCAAAAAGTTATTATTAAAGGGCATAGTTCCGATACTTTTATTGCTGCTTCGGGTGACCCACAGGGTTCCAATCTGGGACCGTTGCTATATTTATGATCTAGCTAAAGAGATATCTAATTGTGGGATTTTGTATTTTGCCGATGATCTAAAGTTATACAAAAAAATTGAAAATATTGAAAACTGTATTATTGTACAGAACAATTTAAATAACCTGGTTACATTGTCTAACAAAAATAGTCTTAAATTTAATGCTGATAAATGTTTTGTTCTGAGCTTCTCTAGGAAAACATCAATATCAACTATGTTTATAAAATGAATGGTACATCATTAGAGCGGGTAAAAACTTAAAAAGGATGAGAGATTTGGGGATAACATTCCATTCAGAATTATCATTTAGACTGCACATCTCAAATATAGTGAATAAGGCCTCTCAAATGTATGGATTTGTTGTTATCAATTGTAGAGCTCTACGGAATGTCGGATGTATAAGGCAAATGTTTACAACATATGTCAGAAGTATACTTGAGTATGTCAGTCATTTGGTGCCCGCATTATGAAAATCATAAATATGCAATTGAAAGAGTCCAGAATAAATGTTTAAGATATTTGAAGTATAGAAAAACTGGTAGGTAATTACTAACTAATTATATCTAAAGAAATATTAAGAGAAAAATATAAATTACCAATGTTAGAAGAATGCAAACAAAGAGCAACAATAACATATTTATATAAGCTAGTTCATGATATGAGTGGTGATCCAATTTCTCTAGAACAGTTCAATTTTTATGTTCCGGGCTACAGAACAAGAAATCCTTTAACCTTTTATGTACAATATGCGCGCACTACACAGTTTCAACTCTTCAATTAACTTGAAGAAGTAGTCCATAATCTCGCAGTGGAGTTAAAATGTAGAAGTGAAATAAAAGTCTTGTAGTCTTCCTCCACTTAATTTATTGCGCAATTTAGCTCATGTAGCTCGACATGTTTCGAACACATCAGGAGAGCTAAAAGAATCTACCTTTATTCAAGAGTTCAAGTTCGAAATAATGATTTTTTTAACACTAACAAATTCAAATTAATTCCCATTAATCCTTCAACTCCTCTATTTTATGGCCTGCCCAAGATCCACAAGCAGGATATACCTATCCGCCCTGTAGTTTCTTATTGTAGCTCTCCTTGTAACAAATTGAGACTTTAATCTCTCTCACCAAATTTAAAAGTACCTTTTCAATTAAAAACTCTTCACAATTGGCACAAGAATTAACTCATTTAGTAATACCACCTTCAAGTTTTTTCGTCTCTTTTGATGTCTCAAACCTTTTCCCGAGCATCCCTCCTGACGAATGCGTTTTGCTAGTCAAATATTTACTATCTGGTAGTACTGACTTAGAGAATGTTCATATCAACAATTTATGTTCTCTGGTTGACCTAGTTTTACAACAAAATTTCTTTCAGTTCAACAATAAATTTTATAGACAAAACAATGGTGTAGCAATGGGTTCTAGTCTCTCACCTCTTTTAGCTGAAATTTTCATGTTTAATCTTGAAAATAAAATTATATACAACCATCTTTTCAACCACATTTTCTTCATCAGAAGATACGTGGACGATATTTTCTATATTTTTCAAGGTGATTTAGCCAACTTAAACAATTTTATTTCTATTTTGAATTCTCTACATCCTTCTATAAACTTTACTTGTGAGACTGAAGTGGATCTCTCTCTACCCTTTCTTGACCTTAACCTCTCTCGTGTCAACAATTCAATTAAGTTCTCAATTTATCATAAACCAACTTCTACTGATAGCACTATACCTTATTTTTCTAATCACCCTCATAACCATAAGGTTGAGGCATTCCATTCTTACTTTTCGAAACTTTTCTCTATCCCTTTGGACAAAACTGAGTTTGACAAGGAACTACATACCATTAGACATATCGCAATTAACAATAATTTTCCTCTTAAACTTATTAACAAAATTTATTTCAAACACTTGAACAAGTCTTTAAATAAGAATTTAATTTTTAAAGAACAGAACAATTCCAAATATTTCTCTTTACCTTTTTGGGGCCCTATTTCACATAAATTAAAAAATATTTTTTCTGCTCATAATTTTAACATCAGCTTCAAAACTAAACATTCTTTAAGATCCTATGTAGTCAATTCAAAAGATCGTATTCCCCCAGAACATAAATCAGGAGTTTATCAAATCAATTGCTCGACCGAGGACTGTGTTGCTTTTTACATCGACCAAACTGGCAGGAAATTTACCACCCGAATTAATGAACATTGGAAGGAAATTGAGAGGGCCAGGAACCATAATCGTTGCCCATCTAGCATAAAATCCAATTTTTCAAGACACATCTATGTTAACAACCACAATTTTGATCCCACTTTAGATACTACATTTTTACATTTCTGTCATAAAGGTAACAAATTGGATCTTTTAGAAATTCTTGAAATTAATAAAGCTACAAACTCAAACAACCCTAGATGCGTAAATGACCAACTTCAACATTCTTCAACTCTTTAAACCTTTCTTAAACACAGATTTTGGTTCCTGATTCTTTCAACTAACCTGCCCTCTTTAAAACATTATTCTATTCTTTAAACATTGTTCTACTTTACTATTAATAACTAATGTTCCTTTTGTGTTCCCGGATCGGAAGACCATTCTCCATAAATTGGCGAATGCCTTCATGGTCTCGTGAACTTTTGGTTTTTGTATTTTTACCACAGTAACGCCATCTCTGCTTGATCATGTATACTTTAAAGTTTGCTGTTTTACCCTCCGTGAAAGAAACCTGTGTATGGGTCTTAGTTCTTAAGTAATTCCCTTTAGCTTCGATGCGGCAACGACTGTTAGATGTCTCTCTTGGATCTCGGGTCCCGATTACCACTCAGAAACTAAATATGTTTTCTAAAATACCAACTGTTCCTTTTTTTACTTTGGGGAGAGAAGGAGAAGTTTTATGACCTAATTCTCGATTTTCAAAAAAAAAATTACAACCATTATATGCTATCCCCCCTTTTTCTTCCCCTAAAATTAATTTCTCTAAAGGGATGTTTTTCCCTATTTTCTGATTGTGGTATCTGACCTGAGCTCTGGGGAGTAGATATTTATTAGCTCAAGCCCGTGGTTTGAATTTTACCTTTATATTGTATCATTTTGAACACTCGAATAAGGTAGTACCCTCCGTGAGAGAAACTTGTATACGGGCCTAGTTCCTAGGTATTTCCCGCTGGCTTTGAAGTTGTACTTATTGTTGGATGTCGTTTCTAGAGCTCGGGCCCTAACTCCCATCCATGTTTATTCCAACACACCAACCATTGGTTGCCTCGGAGAAGAGAAGAGGAAAATTGCTCTGAACTTCATTTTTCATTCTTGCTTTTTTGACATTCTGTCATCTGCCAATTTAACCTTAAATTTTCAATCGTGGCCATCAACGTGACAAGTCTGGTTTCGTTACTTTAGATTTAAATTGAAAAAATCCTTCTAAATCAATAAAATGTTCTCCAAAAGGAAGAAAAAATAAATAAATAAAGCCCTATGTGGCACAATATCTTTTAAGTTTAAATTTGGGTTTTAACTGTAACATGTATTTTAGGTAAGGCAATGGTATGACGAATTTCTAACAATCATTCTAACTAATCTCTCTTTTTCAGCGAATTTTCTTCTTTTCTTCCTCCTACACTTAATTCTAGATAAGATGATACTTTTCTTCTAAGGGTTGAATTTTTCCCCTTCTTACTGTGGTCTTTGGACCCGAGCTCTGGTGAGTAGGTTTTCATTTGTTCAGGCCGTTGGTTTGAATTTTACTTTTATATTGTATTATTGAACTTGAATTCTTGAATAAAGGTAGATTCTTTTAGCTCTCCTGATGATGAACATTTATGTGTTCGAAACGTGTCGAGCTACCTGAGCTAAATTGCGCAATAAATTAAGTGGAGGAAGACTACAAGCTTTTATTTCACTTCTTCAATTAACGTTATGTGTAGGATGTTTAATGTTATTCAAAGTGAATGTGACTTATATAATACTAGTTTCAGTGTGTTGAAAAATAGACTAAGAAATAATGTGTACAATTTAAGTAGATTTTAGATTTATATGTCAACTTGATGTCTTCTTGCTTCTACTGTGTAATTGGGATGGTTGGCCTGTAGAGGTTGTAACAAATTAAATAAATAAATAAACATGAATCCTCCCCAACAATATAGAACATAACTACATTAGCAATATGAATAATACTAATCGCAGTTAATGGTTTCACTTACCTTATAGAATAAATTAGGTCTGTTATAAGGTGCAGTAATAATTATAGCATCTGGTAATTGCAAAATCGTTTGGATATCTACCAGAACATTTGATGTAGCAGTAGCAGTAATTCCCAAAATAGGAACTCCCGGAAACTGTCCCTTCAGGAGAGACAGAGAGAGATAATCAGTTCTAAAATCGTGACCCCATTGAGAACAACAGTGTACTTCATCTATAAGTAAAAATTAAAAAGTAGCATCTGATCTAAATAAATTAAAACAAATCCAATATAAGCTTTTCATTATATTTTCTATAAAAGCCTAAATTTTGACATGAACAGTTTTTTTTATATTGTTTACTGTTAAGGAAGCCATTTTTTAATAAAAATAAAATGTTGATATCTTCCTGAGCTTTACTGGAATATAATACAGAATATTTTGAATTATATTGCAGTAAAACGAATTATTCTAATGAATGCCTTACTATACATTCGTCTGATTTATTTTTGTATGTTTAAAGTTAAATATAAATTTTGTGCTTGGTGCCATAGTGCTTGGAAAATTATGAGGTTTTTAATGGACACAGTGTACACTTTCTATATCTTATTGTTGTGCTGGAAAACCAAAAACACTGAAATTATTAGGACAGAAAAGCCATTTCAGACAGAATCAGGGAAAAAATTAATTTATTATCGCCTCAACAATAAGCAAGTTTTTCTCCGGCATAACATCAACGAAAGGCTGCAAACAAATATATCACATCTGATCTAGCTTGTGTTCAGTAGTGTGGTATGTTAATCGTTTAGCGTTTAATGTGCAAAAAAAAATCAGTATTGTCTGTTTTCATTGTGATATTTCGGACTGCTAACAGTGCTAACTTGGAAACTCTCTTGTAATTAAATTTTTACTTTTTTTTACTTTTAGATTACTTTATTGTCACATAAGAAATTACAATTCTGGTCGACAAAGCTCCTAACTCTACTTAACCAAAATATACTATGATTAGAGGAAAACAACTCTCTAACAGAAAGTCAAGACCTCAGCCAGGACAGTCAAGACAATGATGACACTTAAATAAATAGCAATTAGGCGCAAGAGAAAACAAACACACTGAAAAAACCAGTGCTTTATCGAATAGACCAACATTGAACCAAACAATAAATTAAAATGAATACAATAAATAATGTCAAATCATAAAAATAAATAAACTAACAGACAATCCAACAGTCATCAAAATCGACATTCAAGCACATGCACACACTCGCACGCATACACACACGCAACAACAAATAAAATATATAATTTACATGACTAATTATTGGTAATACAAGCAAAAAGCAAAGGAATATACAATACCCGACACAGTAAAACAATTATGTATAACAAGTCTATAAACGATCTTCATAGTACTCAGACAATGTATAGTACCCCTTAGACAAAACAGTAATCGGGCCCCTGATCTCAGCCTTCCAACTGAACCCAGTTGCCTTATGCTGAGTGGAAGATGATTCAACACTGCTTTAGCATTATATATAATAGAATTCTTTATCAAGGAACTACTTGGTATGAGCAGTTGCAGCGAACGGGTTTGTCTGGTATTATAAACTGTATCTCTATCCAATTCATTATTAAACTTCTCATATGCGCTTGGCACACTCTTCTCTATCCAATTCACTATTATACTTCTCATATGCCAAGGTCAGAATTCTGTGCTCTACAAATAGTGCCCTGCATGGTTCCCTTGGTTTGGCCTTACACATATACCTTAAGGCTTTTTGTGCATAATAAATACCATATTGAGCAGATATTGGCTTGTATTTCCCCAAAAACAAATGCCCTGCCTCAGGTGAGAATCAATAAGTGCAAAGTAGCACTTCCTAGCACATGATGCATCAAGTTCCCTGGAAATCATGCTTAAAGCATAACAACCCCTTGCCAATTTACTACACAGACCCGTAATATGGGCTTGAAATATTAATTTTTTATCAATATTTAATCTCAAGAACTTTGCATTATCCTGCTTCTTTAACAAACTGTTGTTCAACTGGATATCTCCAACTACACACCCAAAAGTAACATTTGTTTTTTCTAAATTAAAAGTCAGCAAGTTCGCGTCACACCACTTTTTGGCAATACAGACATCGCTAGTAACCATTTCAGTCAATTGCGCATCACTACCACCATCCCAGAGGATGGTAGTATCATCTGCGAAAAGTGTGAACTTGCCTCTCACAGGTACCCCAGAAATATGATTAATATATACAAGAAACAAGATGGACCCCAACACTGAACCCTGAGGTATACCTGTGTGAACATCTGATTTTCGAGATATGTCTCCCCCAAGTGATACCTGTTCTCCCTAAATCCATAATTTTCAAACTTTTGCAACAGTATTCCATGATCAACGCAGCAAATGCCTTTGTCAAATCACAGAACACTGCCGCAACCATTCTGCCCCTATTAAGAAGGAATATAATTCTTCCAGAAATGAGATGGCATCATTGGTGCTCTTACCCCCCTGAAACCCGAATTGATTAGCACATAAGATTTTATTTTTGTTTAGGAATGATAACACTCTTACTTTCACCAACTTTTCGATAATTTTGGCCAGAGTTGATATAAGGGAAATGGGTCAGAAGTTAGAAAGCATCCTACGATCACCCCCCCTTATGTATAGGAATAACTATGGCTCTTTTTAAGGAATGGTTAATAGAATCAACCAGTGCTTCCAAAGCCGACACCGGCAACTCAAAAAATATTTGAATTGATATGTCGTCCCACCCAGATGCATTTTTATTTCTGATATCACGAAACACACCACAAAGCTCCTCAGAATCTGTTGGAGATAAGAAAAAATATCCCGAAGTGAACCTTCTCTCATAAACTGAGAAAAACTACACTGGCCATTGATTTTTCTCGACAGATTGGCCGCAATATTGCAGTAGTAGTCATTTAACATTGAAGAAGCAGGGGATATTCTAACATTAAAGTAAATTGTTGGCTTCTTTTATTACCTTCCTATATATACTTCTATATTTGTTAAAATAATATAGAAATGAATAATTTTCAACAGCATATTTGTGAATAGTTGCAAAGAGTGCATATTTTTTGCTGAAATTCTAATTCCTTTGGTTATCCAGGGCTTTCTATTCTTGTTCTTAGTAACAGAAAGCCCTGAACTAATTACATTGCAAGATACCTTATCCACATTTGAACAAACATAGTCTATTCATGTCGCGGAGCTTTTAGTTATTCTAGTAGGAGCATTAACATGCAATTTCAGAGCCCGTGACTGAAGGAGATAACATAATGAGAACGTGTGCGGTGAGCTTATGTTGTTATAATCAATGTTAAAGTCGCCAGCTCAAATCAGCTTAAATTGAGGGCAAAAGTTAACCAACAGTGCGTCAAGCCTCTCAAAAAATATAACCTCGCTACATGACGGAGGTCTATATAAACAAATTATGTATAGTTTAGGTCTAGGACAAAAAACAATTGAAAATTCAAATTCCCTCTCAACAATCAAATGATTGTACTTATTAATATTTATAAAATTATGCAGTTTTAAAAAATCATTGTTTAAAAGAACCAGGGTATCACCATGCAGAGATGCTCCCGGGTTCACCCATCTTCAGCCAGTGCTCCGTCAGAAGTACAATATTTAGAGAGTAACATTCATGCAAAAGAATGCTTAGCTCATCAAGCTTATTACGTACAGAATGTATATTTAATACTAAGAGAGAGAGCAGTGTTTGTTAGGCTCATTACCTCTAAAAAAACACAATCATGGCCAGAACTAGCTGAGGTCTGAACCAACACTTCCTCAGTTTCAGAAGTAGCAGGAATATTTTCAGACATTTCTGCATTACTGATATCAGCAGGAATGCATGACATTGGGAATTGATAATCTTTCTGTGAGCAAACATTAAATTCATTGAGGCCACAGTTCTCTTGAGTGGGAATGTGAATAAGAGTTTTAAACATATTTTTATTACTATTCAAAATTAAAGCAGCTATGTTTGCTGCAATGCTCAAATTTGTCATTGTTCTTTGGCCAATGTTAAGATATGATATAAACCTCTCTCAAACATGATTTACTCTATTCAAGAAGTCTCTAAGTTTATCATTAAATTTAAAAATACTTTCTTTACCCTTATAACCAATAATTGGAGTAGACAGAAAAATTAAATTTGTGTTAGTACATGTTTTCAGCTTTTGCCAAACCTTAGTCTAGGGCATCTATTTTTGAAGAAATCATTTCTTCCAGTCCAGACAACAACATAATCATTTTCGTTATAGTTTTTAACCAATAAGTCAATATCACAAACAACGTCCTGAAATCTAGCACCTGGCTTAATAACTGACTCAACTCGAAAGTCTCTAAGGGGAATCTGTGCTTGAATTGATTCGTGGATATCTACCATTTTCGTCACTAAGTACCATAGCCTTTTTCACATTATTGCATTTATTTGGAAAGGGACGTTCAACATGAACATCAGAGTAGGCAATAACATTTGCAGTATCATCCAGTTTTCGCACAGCATCCAGTTTTCACACAGCTTTGAAAAAATTCGTTTCTAATTTTCTTAATTCTTTTGATACCGCTTCGTTATCCTTTTCTAGAGTACGAATCGTCGGAACCATATTCCCATTTAGAGTTCTTAGTTCTTGCAGGTCAACTTCAAGCCTTTCCTTACTTTCAGTCACCGTTATAGTTTCGGCCACCAGTTTGCAGTTCATTTGTTTTAGATCTGCAATTTTCCCATTAAGCTCCTCCACATCAACAATCTGATCCCTCAATCCGCCCTGACATGTCAGTCCCTGCCCCCGTAGGGGGAGGACAAATCTCTTGGGCTGATAATTGATCAAGGGTTAAAATTTGAAAACTATCTTTTGTCAATCAGTAAGAGGGTTACATCTAAGTGTTACAGTGTAAAAGTGGTTGCCTGTGAAATTGGCTTTGAAGCAACAAAGACAGTTATCATGCTCTGGTGGAGTCACACTTTCAGTATGGCATTTGTTATGGGGGGAATTCTAACCAAACTATGATAAATTCACTGTTTATTCAAAAGAGAATTCTTACAGTGACTTATATTTATATACTGGAAATTGGTAGCCTTCTATTTAAAAATCAGCAAAGATTCATGGAGAAAAACCCACCGCATAAAGCGCATTAACAGAACAATTTATATCTGGTATAAGGGTATTCAATCACCTTCACACAATATTAATGGAGCGGCATCACTCAGGTGTTTTAGACAGCATCTAAAACAGTTTTTGATGCAGAGGGGCTATTAATTATAGTCTCTCTTAGTTTTATGCTCAATGGCTTTAGCTGGTATAAATTTGTAGTCTGTAATTATGTGTCCTATTTTATATTATGTTCTAAAATATTTGCAACAATGTGACTTCTCATATTATGTTTTCCTATATGTACTTCTTTTGTAAACCATTTGACAGCACTAATAGTAAGTACTTATATGACCCTTGGAGGAAACTCATGATGAAAATACTTAATGAAATGTTCCACACATTTGTCTGACATTTTGATGGTAGTTGAAATGCCCAATTATTTAGAAGTTTTCTTTATATCATCATATATTCAATAGCATAAAGTGCCTTGCCATCAATTTTTTATTATACCTGCAATATTAAAACAAGCAGAAGTCAAATTTGTTCATAAATAACCTTAATTTTCTATGAGCTCCTTGGCAATTTTATTTTAATTTTCCTCTTCATCAACTCTAATTTGAAAAACACTAAAAATATGTGCAAATGTTGATTTTGTAATGAATATTTTGCTTAAGTTTAACATCGAATTTTTAAACCTACACAGATATCACATACAACTTCAAATAACAAAACAATCAGAACCACAGTATATAAATCGTATCATGAAAAACATACCTATAACAAAACGAGCCAAACGTTCCTCCTTATGAAGCTTAGTTAGATTGTTCATAAAACTTTTAGTTCTTGCAATCCATTCTGGAGTGACAAATATCAAATTTAGTCTATTGTCTAACATTTTTGAGGTGACGTCTCTTTTTTCATCTTTTGGAGTACTAGAATTCATTGTAGCGGCTGATATACCCAACCTTTTTAAGGCCATTAACTGATCTTCGATAAGAGAAATGAGAGGAGATATAACAACAGAAAGATTACCAGTAATTACAGATGGTAACTGATAAACTAAACTTTTACCAGCCCCTGTCGGCATGACTAAAATCACATGTTTCTTTGATAATGTAGCATTTATGGCTGCTAACTGATTTGCGCGAAATTTGTCAAATTTAAAAGTATCTTTTAATATTTCATGAACTTTTTTGGACCAGTCATATTCTTTGTTCACCCATTCT
>MU183912.1:0-34323 GCA_016904865.1 Pissodes strobi
AACCTTGGACAACCGTTTCTCCACTGTCTAAAGGCTACCCGATAGGCAAACAGCGATCCCCTTTGTCGCTGTAAATATCAAAGGGGTGGCGCCCGAGAAAACCGAAATACAGGAGGTCGCAAAAAGTAAGTAAAGGGCGCCGTTACAACATTATATATTTTCGTGTTTTTTTGCTAATATCTTTCATTTTAATGAGTCGAATATGGCAGCTAAAAACAACAAAAAATGTTTGAAGTGGCTAAATGAGATCAATTGGGAAGACGTATTCGAGGATGCTGATTCTGATGATAATGAAGTTGGAGATTAATGGAAAACGTCTAAACATAACACAGATTCCGAGCAAGAAACTGGTGAAGGTGTTGGTGATGGTCAATTTGGAGGGTGGTTGGTGACGATGCCTAGTTATAATCAAGTAATCATTTCATGACATGGAAGGAAATTGCTCCACCTCATACAAGAAGCAGAACGCATAACAGTTGTTTGAGAAGTTATTCTAGAATGTTTTAGTATTTTTTTTGCTGTCAATATTTTCGAAATTATGACCAAGTCAAGAAACTCATACATAAATAAGATAAGGTCCCAATTTCAACGCGAAAGGAATGCAAGACAAACCAATACATGTGACCTCAAAGCACTTTGTGGAATATTGTGCTCTTTGGGAACTTGCAAATCAGGAAGACTAAATATCAAAAACTATTGGAGAACAGATAGCACTAATAAAACCTTGATGACATAAATACTCGTCAAGAAAAAGACAAACTGACAAATTGAGGGTTATAAGGCAGAACTTAGAGGTACTTGTTGAGAAATCCGTTGTACTTGACAATTCGTGGTAGGTGTCCACTCAGACAATATATTCCATCAAAACCTGCAAAATATTGATATATGGGACAAGATTTTGCCTTAGTAGATCTAAATAATATGTGTCCCTTAAATATGGATATATATTAAACAAGTATATGCAGAACGATTTCGCTTTTCCAAAAGCCTTTCAGCAGTTGTCAATCATCTTATAAAAATTATTAAAGGAACATTTCGCAATAATACCATGGACAATTGGTTTTCAAGTGTAGGGGTACCTCTAGCACTTGATCTGAAGGATAACTATAAACTTACAATTATTGTTATAATCTAAATTATGTTCTAAAGTTGGACGTGAAATTGTTATCTAATATAGAGTATTATTCTCAGCAGATGACGCTGGACGACAATTTCTTATCCAATTGAAAATTAAGAAATAAGAATATTACAATGAAATAAAATACTCTGATGTAAGGTCACCACTAAACTTCTTATCAGAACTTACCCAGAACTATACCCAAAACCTTCTTCCAGCACCGTCTGAAAACCACCTACACTAGTTCAGCTCAGGTTGGTCCGATGTCTATCTTTCTCCACTAAGTAAATTCCAAATGGTGTACGAGGATATGAAAATAAATCAAGATAGGTTAAAGTTAAAGTCGAAGTTGGACGCCACCAAGTTTAGTTTTGTTGGCAAAGCCCTATCGTTAGTGTTGCGGAGACAGTTAAAAAAAACTTGGAAATAAAAAGAAATGAAGTTCAAACTCTAGTATCGTATATGAAAATAATTACCTGTCGTATTCTACGTTACCTGTGCTCTGTTATCAGACCAGTTCTAGATTCTCTCATTCAAATAAAATAACATCAGAATTGAGGCCAATACTTTTATTTTAAAGAAACAAGTAAGCTCCTAGCCTTATAAAAAAATTCCCTAGAGCGAGAGAACCAGCTATCCCGTAGTAAAGTTTCGTAATGTCACAGACTACTAATTCACTAAACACACCCTCTTATCAAATTGACAGTCCAGACTGGAATTTTAAAATGTGTCATAAAAAAATTGTAATTTTAGAACGTGAACCACAACGTATCGCTCTGCCCGAACCCTTGTTCGGTAAAGTTATTGCCCTAGAAGGCAATAGCTTTACCGGACGTTACTACACGAACTATTCTATGTTAATTCAACTCGGATAGAATAGCCTCTCTGTAAGCTCAAGTTGCAAGTTCCTAACAAAAGCCAAATCAAATGCTATGTTACGATTTTCATATTATCGCCAAACAAGAAAAGGAAAATAGATAGATTCCTCGGTTATAAAATGCACTAGAAAATATTCAAAAATCTAATACCCGAGATAGTAAACTAATGGAACTAGGCCGGCGTAGCTACACTTCACAAATAGTTACTATCTAAATCCTAGTAATTGAGATATTCGAAAATAAATACTATGGTAATTATTCAAGCTGTTAAAAATACTAGTTATGTTACTGAATTATGATAACTAATAATAGTTATTACGGTGATGCTAAAATTCTATCAAATCACTTATCTTTGTTTCTGGACGTCCCGAAAACCAGAGAAAGAATTTTCATATTATTCTCCGGACTTCTAAAAAAAAACTGTCCCCGGACTTGTCACTGTCAACCAACCAGCTAGAAAATGGTCCTAAATCTGACATCAAACATATTCTGCTGTCGAACAAAAAATAAAATAAACTAAGGAGTATCCTAGTTTGTAAGGTTCCAAAAGGTTCTGTGCTACTCTACGGGGAATCCGAAACTAGAACCCTTAAACGGCAATTAATCCATCAAAACAACGTAATATGAAATATTAACATTAAGCAAATGCCGAACTCGGCTCCAGAAACTAATTGGAATTTTATATTCACAAACATCTTACCCAACTGAGATTCACCAAAACCTTCCTGGATAGTTTATGGAAAGTATGGGATAATCGCCATTATGGCCGTTGATAGAATTCAACTTCTACTGTAACAACCGCCCTCGTCTCCCGAATTTCATCTCAAAATTAAATGTACTTCCAGGGAGCTACTTCCTCGCTCCAGGAAAAATTTTTGGCCACTCCAGAAACAATTGACTACGTAAATCAATAGCAACCTATTCTCCTGTTTTTCCCATCCTTCTAGATTACTTAACAGATAATTCTGTAAAAACGTTAAAATTGTCCGATTGTCATTAATCTAAATACCTTAAATGACAATTTACCTGCTGCTGTCCTGAAACTAGTCAGGTTCGGCCTTATCGAGAAATAGTAGAAATGGTTATTCAAGCGATATACCTTCCCATAATGACTTCTAAATTAAAAAGAATTTCCACCCGTAACACAATGTTGGGAACCCTGAGGAAAAATAAGATAGAAATTATTCCTCCAGAACTGGTAAATGTTTCTCAAATACAATCTGGTCGGAGTCAATTTACATTTCTTAATGATTGCTCTCTGTGATTTGTTTCCCATTGCAAAAAGAAAAAAATATGTTTTTATCTACGACATAATTAAATAACAAACTTGACTAACATACTAATAAACCCATCTTGGTAGTAGATTAAAATCTCACTAAAATATGCCCTCGTAAAAAGACAAAAAGGCATGGAACGGCCGCATACATTTCAATAATTGGATTTGTAAAGAACATACCTTGCATAAATGGCTACGATTAACTTTTTGTTATATTATCATTTTACTGTTTATCTCAGATGTTTTATTTTTATTTTCATATTTTTTTCTATTGTATATTTTCTTTGTAGCGCTTCGTGATATCGTTTTTCTGTTTATATTTTCATTAAAAGTTCATTTTCAATTAAATTCGTTTGTAGCTCTATATACAAATTAAGACACTGCTGCATTCTGCTATTGGAATACAATAATTGTATTCCATGAGAAAATTCACATAACAAGATGCAGCGCGAGTATTGTTAAAATTTAAAATATAAGATTTTATTGAAATGACAATTTTTTTGGTATTGCGTCTCGATTTTTTTTACGCACGCAGGGCCTTTTAGGCATACAGGGCTTAAAAATAAAAGGCTGTCATTGTAAAATTGAAATGACAATTAAAAAGTCGGCACTCGTCGGTAGAAAATATTATTTTAATCTGCTTGTTGCAAACTAAACTTGTTTAGCGATTTATAAAAGTGTATTATATTTAAATTACTTTAAGTGAAAGCTAGTATTATTTTTTAATATCATGAACCATAATATTTGGAGGGCAATATAAAATGCTTATAGGAAAGCATAAATAATACAGATTTAATACTGTACATTTACGGCTTAATATTTATAATAAATTTTTAGCTGTTGTTGGCATTTCTCATAACATCAGAAGCCTTCGTAGCTAAATATGAAATTAATCATGCAGTGGTAGTTTAATATATCTAGGACAATTAATCACGAATTTAGGAGATATGTAAGCAACATAACCATATTCGACGCCACGTATTGCAGAAACATGTCCTTCTGGCGATGTCCTGATGGTGATTTAGTGTGCCTAATATAAGATTTGATATAATTAAAATAGATCTAATATCTGAGAAATATAGGTATTAAAATTCCATTTTCATTTTTCTATTTTGATTGTTATGCTTCGAATAAATTATAACTTGGGTCAATATGAACAACATCAATTTTTTTATATATAATATGTATACGGAAAAACGAACTTAGTGGACAGATGACCTCATCTCTAGAAACCACGGATTTTCTACCAGTCAGTTTAATTTACTGTCGAATAGATTCACTTGAAATCGATAAAAAATATATCCAAATAAAAAGCCAACAACGCTTTAATACAATGGTATTTTAGTAGAAATTAACCTGGAGAGATCTAGATGAAATTCATGAGATGATATTAATAATATGGTGAATTCCGCAAGACCTATAAACACTGTCAATTCTGGGAAATCTATATGGTGTCAATTTAGTCTGTTTTGTGATTCGCAAATATATGAGTTAGGTCCGAAAACCATAACTGCAGAAATTGCCTTATTCTTAAGAGAGTGGGCATTGAGAGAAATTATAAAGACTACTCAGAAAGGGAAGAATATAATACAATAATAAATCCATTCTCTGATATAGAATTCCAAGATTGAAGAAATGCTAGAAATGATAAAAAAGCAACTGCAACGACTACCAGAAAGTCGAAAAGTAAGTTCTGCTTTTCTAGACATAAGCGAGTATGAGCTGATGATTAATTCCTGTGATGTAGACACTCCAGGAGGTATTCAAGTGATATGTTTCCATATGACCTTCCTCGAATTAGCATGGAGAGGTAATGAGGAAATAAGCAGTAAGAAAATCAAGACATATCAAAGTAGGGATAATGATTCTGCTGAGAGTAAATGGCATGTACTGTATGTTACACGATTAGTTAATTGCTTAACAACCGGTCCATATGCCTGGTTTATTCAGCGGTGTTAATATTTTATAGGTTTTGGTCGTAGAATTGACAGTTGGGCGAAGGAGCCTGGTAACACAAATAAGGACCGGGAATAATATTTAAATTTATCCGTTAAAATATAAGTGGCTTGAAACGTTATATTATGTTTTAAACTATTATTAAAGTGCATGAACATGAAACTCCTACCTAATTTTTTATGCTATAACATATTTTATTTCAATTGTTCTAATTAATGATCAATTGGGTCAGACTTAACATCTATCATTGACCTACATTTTTATCATCTGAATAATAAATTGGTCGTTATTTTTTGTGACATATGAAAAATACAAAATGTTAATTTCAACTTATTTATTTCAATGTGGCCAGAGTCCAACTGATTCAATACACCGATCCGTCATCATTTCCTCTCTATAATGCATGCCAAATACAGATACCTACTCTTCATTTAGTAGTAGCTCAAAATGCTTGAAACATTTCTAATCATTTTGGAAAATCTTTAAAACTTATTAACTGCGTGTATCAATAACTGCTCGGTTACATTTATGTTATTATTATTCAAGTGGACATCGGCACCTAAATTCTCGTTTAATTAACTCTGAATCTATTAATGCTAAAATCATGGGATTGAAGGTTGACGTTTAATTTGAATATCTTTACAATATCACAAAGCTACGTCGTTTGGCCTAAATGTGGAACAATACGATATTTCTATCAAACCCTTATTATATACAAACAAAACTATTGATTATGAAATGTCTTGAAATATCCATTAGGTTTATGCAAGTAAAGCTACATTAAGAAATGAAAGAAATGTTATAATAATAGCCTCCGTGAAATGTAATATTATTTTTATCTTTTATTTGGTGTCCCTTATTGCCTGAGGCTACTTTATATTTAATTAAAGGAAGTATTAGTTGGACAAAAATATTTTCAGCTAATGCATTCAGCCAATAATATGAAATATGGTCAAATATCAACATTTTTTAGAAACTTCTTCATTCTATTTTAAGTACTTACTTACCTATTTTAACCCATCAAGGCCTAATGTATCCATTTGATCACACAAACGCGCCCTATTTCAAAAACTGCCGAAACGAACGACACTAAATATTTCTTCAGTTGAAGATTTCGGTACTAGATGGCACCTCCAGTCACATATTTGCAGTTAAGGAGTATTTGTCTTGAATTTTTATTGCAAACGTTATCACACCCTGAAATTGAGATACATGTTTATTTGCTCAAAATATGGACCCAAAGATGCTCAAATGCGTTTTTAAAATGACAGAAAATCACGCACCCTTAGACACCAATCACCCAGAAGTAGATAATTTATTAGGAATTGAGCAGAATGAAGGGATTCTTGTGACTGATAAATGTTCTTCTCAAGTCATTGGTGGGAATTACACTAGCTGAACATGGATAAACGGCGCCGGCGACCTTATTCACCTATCGACTTTTCCAAGATCTCGCAGTTAAAGGATCTGTCACCAACCGAATTATTTAAACTATTTTTGGATAATGAAATGCTGATGCATATATTGGAACTGGAGGCACTAAAATAGTTTCTGAGAATAATGATAATTTCTGATTACAGCATGAAATATGGTCAAATACCAACAAAAATATTCAGTTGTGACTGTGGAAATGAATTGAATAAAAGAAGCAATGCGTCACGATAAATTTTTATTATTAAAATATGAGGACAATTATAAGCAAGCTTGAGAGTTCTTTTTTTAAATATTATGTTCCCATAAAAAATATGAATTATGATGAACCAATGGAGAAGCATTATGAAGGTCATAATTGGAAACAGTTATATACCGGGTGGTCAGTTAAGAAGGGCACTCGGCCATATCTCGAAAAATAATTATCGTAAACTTGCGGTAAAAAATTTTGTAACTAAAATGGCCAAGAGAAAACGCTGGAAATTATTTGTAAGTTTCTAAAATGGCCGCCAGGTGGCGTACGCGCTATCTGGAATTTGAAAAGTTGTTTTTTCCAAATTTTCACCAATTAAGAGTACTTGAAATGCAGCTAGTTTTAAGGCTGAGACAAATTTGATTCTTTTTTGTTAATAATTTTTTGCTCTATCTATTCAAATAAAGTGGTAGGCGATTTTCAAATGTTTTTCCAAACAAATGTCTATAACTTCAAAACGGCTCAACAGATTTCAACAAACTTAGCGTCGTTGAAAAGTGCTTTTCTTAAGCTATCAGTTGCTCTATGAACAAGCCGATTTCGATTGCTTACGTTGCCGCTAGAGGGCGTTTTCTGACATAACCACAAATAAGACAGAGTTTCTCAAATTTTTTAAATGCAACGGTATCACTTTTTTTACAGCTAAAGATAGCCAAATGAGAGCTTAACACGTCAGTGAAAACCGCATCTCAATATCTCTTTCCTAATCTAAATTATAAATAAAAGTAATTTAAAATACGAAAAAAAATTCATATTTCAGGGAATGTTTCGGTATATATATATGTCGTTTTTAATTCCTAATTATAGTTGTTTTACCACAATATATATATTATTTTACTGCTAAAATGCCAACCTGATAAGAAAAATAGTGTTTAAGGTTGTTTTGTTATTATTTATCGTGGTCGTTCAAAAAATTAAACTACGTATATTTCAAGGTTTCTAACATATATTGTTGCTTTCCCTCACACTTTATCCAGACTTGGGACTGGTCCAAATTCTATTTTCTAAAGCCACAATTTGGAGTGTGTTTAAAAGCCAGCAGGCTACAACAAGAACGAGGAACAATAACACTAACAAAACACTAAAAGCTACTGCTTTTTAACGCAAGAAGTATAGTCTTGAAAAAGACCGATTTATTATAAAATATTTTATTAAGGGTAATTAGTGAGGGCCTAAATGTTCGAAATGACGGCCATCTTATTCAATGCAGGACTGGATTTTTTATTATGTCGTCAGCACTCTTGCTTCGATTTCAACCACTGAGATGCTACGAACGGAAGATATGATTCGTTGAATCATATCTTCCCTTGATGTGGGTCGGGTTACATAGACCAGATCTTTTAGTCGCTCCTATAAATAAAAGTCTAAACAAGTTAGGTCCGGAGACCTTGGTGGCCATGAAAATAAACTTCCTCGTCCCATCCATTTTTCCAGAAAAGTCCTATTTAATAAATCGCGAACTCTCGCTGTGTAATGAGCTGGGCACCCATCATGCTGAAACCACATATTACGATAAGTTTCGAGGGGGACATTTTCCAAAAGGACTGGAAGTTCATTCTCTAGGAAATTTAGGTAGGTGTCTCCATTAAGTCGTTCACTGAAAATCCAAGGGCCAACAATTTTACCGCCTATAATCCCCCAACAAAACATAATTTTTTTACAACCGTTATTTGTAAAAAAGTGTCACTTTATGCTCCTGTTTTATACAATATTTTTAAACAAATCAGATTTTATCGATATAATGTCGAACTTATCTAAAAACCAATGAATGGCGCTTCTGAAATCTTACCGGTAATTACTTACTTGTTTTCCCTCAGAATACTTAGAACAGTAGTTCGAGTTATTCCCAACTCCCTTGCAATTGCCCTGGTACTTATATGAGGATCAAACTGCAAATATGCCAAGACATTTATAGTATTTTCTTCAGTCCGTGCTCTTCTCCTTCTTCTATATATAGGACGATGAACGCTTCATGTTGTTCGAAAGCCATTAATGATTTTAAGTAAAACCTTGACAGTCGGATGACACCTTTCAGGATACTCCACCGCATAGACTCTAGCGGCAACCATTGCATTATCATTACATTGAAAATAAGTACGAAATATATCAAACACTTCTGCAGGTGGAAAAGGCATACTTCTTTACGAATAAAAACACCAAAATATGTCATACACTATAAATAGCTGCAATCGTAATATGATTGACAACTAGGCAACAACATTATTGCTGCTTTGTTTTCTAAAGCATGTTTGATTTTTTAGAAAAGTTATAATTTCGTGTGGACGGAAAAGCAAATCAAACGTAATGAATGGATATTAATTACTATTCAAATCTTTAATATAATTTTAGTATTTTAACAGTAAAATAATATATATTGTGGTAAAACAACTATAATTAGGAATTAAAAACGACATATATACCGAAACATTCTCTGAATTATGAATTTTTTTTCGTATTTTAAATTACTTTTATTTATAATTTAGATTAGGAAAGATATATTGAGATGCGGTTTTCACTGACGGGTTAAGCTCACATTTGGTTATTTTTAGCTGCAAAAAAGTGATATCGTTGCTTTTAAAATTTTTGAGAAAATCTGTCTTATTTGTGGTTATGTGAGAAAACTCCCTCTAGCGGCAGCGTAAGCAATCGCAATCAGCTTGCTCATATAGCATCTGTTAGCTTAAGAAAAGCTCTTTTCAACGACACTCAGTTTGTTGAAATCCGTTGAGCCGTTTTGAAGTTATACACATTTGTTTGGAAAAACATTTGAACATCGCCTACCACTTTATTTGAATAGATAGAGCAAAAAGTTATCAACAAAAAATAATCAAATTTGAAGCAGCCTTAAAACTAGCTGCATTTCAAGTATTCTTAATTGGTGAAAATTTGGAAAAAAACAACATATCAAATTCCAGTTAGCGCGTACGCTACCTGACGGCCATTTTAGAAACTTACAAATAATTTCCAGCGTTTTCTCTTGGCCAATTTAGTTTCAAAATTTTTTACCGCAATTCTTTACGATAATTACTCTTCGAGATATGGCCGAGTGCCCTGCTTAACTGACCACCCTGTACAATTCTGCAAACTGAGACGATCTAAGGGAGTTCTACTTAGATTTTCCTTGGCTCGACGTCTGCTTTGGCACTGGTGACCCTTCAGTCTGCTGAGATTACGCAAGTAATCTCCTCAGGAATGGAAGCATACATTCCAAATTCCGTCAAAAGGAAAGCTCTGGTCCGACAGAAGATGCGAAATAGCTGTAGGAGGGAAACAGCAAGCCTGCAAGTACTGGCAGCAAAATCAGACCGCTGAAAATCGCAATTATTTTACCGAAGCGAGAAACGAATGCAAACGGATTATCGACGAAACTAAGGACAAATACAATCAAAGGATCAGGAATAAACTTTTGCAAGGCCCCAGTGGCTCCAGGAATTTCTGGTCGGTAGCAAAGACAGTAAATAATAACTTTACAAAAACGTCTATCCCACCTTTGACAGACATTTCGCAACAATACACCGCAGCAGTTGCTCTTGCTCTACAAAGCGCAAATAAGACCGTGCTTAGAATATTGCTGACACATCTGGGGTACGCACCAAAGCACACCCTAAAGCTGCTGGATTTAACTCTCTGTTTTACAGATACTTTCACGGCAAATATTCCCAGGATTTGGCCCAGCTCATCGTGCTCCTGGCAACACCTGTCAGACAGTCACGACAGACGGCAAGAGCGCACGGGTTCATCGTAAAACTGGAAACATCTAGAACATTGCTTTACAAGGACTCCTTTGTCTGGCGCACTGCATCGCTGTGAAACTCACTCCCAGGACATCTGTTTTCCCCTAATTGCAACCTACAACTATTCAAGAACCGTGTCAATCAACATCTTCGCACACACACCGCTCGTCGAGCGCCATAGTATCTCCCTTTAGTGTGTGTGCCACTGCCATAAAAAAGTTAATCCGAGGTAAACCGATTCGATTTGGATATAAAGTTTCGTCTAAATACGGAGAACAGCCATTTGGCTAACTTTCCCGGGTTAAAATCCAAACTCGAATGACGATTACGAATCTGTATTTGATAACGCTTCTTTGGATGTTGGACAGTTTTCCCAAAAATAATCTTTGATATCAAATTTACTTTGATAATCCTCCTACCTGCTTCAATTTATTGTCATATCTGAAAGAAGAAGGGTATGGAACTATTAAAGAAAATCGAATTCCCAAAAATTTTGCTGTTACAGATGAAAAAGCTTGGTTGAAAAAGATCCGAGGACATCGTGTTTAAAAATTTAATAAGGAACATGACATAATTTTGGCTAGATGGATGGATAATGCTTTTGTAACAATGGCATCTACTTCATTTGGCGTAAATCCTATTCAGCAAGTGAAGCAAGCAAGTAAATTCGCAGGCTGATAAAAATTCTATACAAGTTGTAACACGATTAGTTAATTGCTTCACAACCAGGCTCACTGAGCGGTTTTAAATTTATTTAAAGGCATGGGTGGAAGAGTTGGCAGTTCGGCGAAGGCGCCACTGAATTTTGAACTAGGAATTTATCAATGATTCTTGCGAAACCTGATGAGGGATTGTATATTGACTGTTTTGCAATTTTCAATAGACATTAATAAAATATCATTAAAATAATTATATTGACCTAGCGTTCCCAAATAGTCACGTGTTCAAAGTACGTTTTTTTCAATAAATTTTGTCCAAAATTGCTATCTTGAACTATTTTTTACTATATAGGCGACAAAACTCCTTATTTTTGTGATCTAAATGATGAAAAATTCCGACTTCAATGAGTTACTTTGATGTACCCTATTTTCAACTCCTCGCTTTCATTAATTGAGGAAGTATGAAAATTTGTATAATTTTTTATGAGAATAATGCTGTAACTGTGATACTTTCATCAAACATATTTTATCTGAAATTATAGATTTTCAAAAACGGATTCCAAATTTTAATTATTACTTCTATGAACTCATTACTACAGCTTTACCAGACATCACGTTCCTAACAATATTTAAGCCGAGGGGTTTACATGATTGCAAAATATATTATTAAATCGGAGAAAATGTAAGTGGAAACATCAACAGAGAAGAAATAAAATACGAAATTCTCTGGAGAGGGGAACACCTACTCATGACGCGTGACGGTCGGTCGAACAGAAGCAGATGTCTGGAAGGGTCGTCTCATTTTAATATCCATCAGATTAAACTACATTTGGGAACAGAAACGAACGTAGTTTATTTTGAAATGAAAAAAATAATAGAATGTGTCCTGCAACAATTCTGAAAGCGATCTAGGGAACGAATGAGATAATTAGAAATAAATTCTATAAATAAACTTCCATATTATTAGTTGAGATTCAGTATATATGACATGTTACATGAGATATGTCAAAACATTTGGAAATCTACAAATCTAAATAAATTGGGCAGATTTATTTAAAAAGAAAAACGTAAAACTTTGTCATTTATATTGATATTCCTATGTAACATAGAACGTTCTGCTGGTTTAAATATTGACAGATTTTGATCGCTATTTTTGAGAGATGGCTTTTATCCTTTCTTTATAGGAATCTTAGTAAGATCCATTTTTTAAATTTATTTCCATCAATAATTTCATCAAACTTTTCCAGGTTTTCCGTAGTTTTTCATCAAACTCCTTCTTAGTAGTAATCAAAAATGTTAAACTTTATCGTGTTTCGTATCCTTTTTGCAGTTTCTTTTTTTTTTCACAATGACTGCTCTTTTTTTGTCCCACTAATTTGTTAGCAAAAAATCATATGTTTCAACAATTAAATGATTATATAAACCTAGAAGCTCTTCAAAACTTTTTTTGGTATCTGAATTATGATAAAACCTAGATTCATAATAACGATGAATTCAAAAAATTATAACGTTCCTTCTTCAAATGAACTACACATCGATCTGAATGTTCCCTAACCCAAACTTCAGATACCACTTTAAAAATATATATATTTATTTATAGCACGTTTCTATCTATTTTTCAGATGTACCTTCTCCCAATTTACCATCCACTTCTCCGTTTTGAGTTCATCTCTTCGTGCTCTTTATATTTCTTTATTCTATTTATTATTATGAAACCATTTGTTTGGGCTAGTAAACCTTCATTTTAATTTCGGTAGCCTGTCTTTCAGGAATTCTTTAATTATTTATAGTTAATAAGTTTGATTGTTGTGCAGGTTTGGGCGACATATGTTAAGATAGAAAGATCCAGAGGTCGTACATTTTAATTTTAAGATGCAGTGGAATTTTGGAATGGCAAAGACAATTTTCCGAAGGCTACCTTATCCGAGTACTTGAACTGTTTGGTTCCCAATAGTACTTTTCATTAGTTGACATAACTATACAGTCACATTCTTTTCCAGAAACACCAGTCCTATTTTAGTCTGTTGTTCTCATGTGTTGGTCACGACATGTGTGATTTTGATTACTTTCGAATATATCTTGTAGTCCAACAGTCACACTTTGAAGCTCTTGGTGATTATTTGATAAAAAAAGACATAACATTAATTAACCTTCTGCTATAAATTACATACAACAAACTTAGTAGAGCTAAAATAGGTAAATGGAGTAATCTCCTAAACAGCGCAAAAAGACAGAAGGACGTACAACACAAATGAAATCTCGAAGATAATCTAGCTAAACAGAAGCACAAAATCACTTCGGAAGTCCCTTTAGCTTTACCAACTTCTCGAGCAAGCTGGCGTTCAAACCAAATGTAGTCGAAATGATCATCTACAAACAGTTAAGACCCTTATCGATGCATTGAATCCAATAAACCTTACTGCATATTCTTCATCGATTAGGAAAGGGTTTTCGATACAATAAACCCGCATTAAATGCTACAGGCTCTTATCGAATGCCATATCGATCAAATATGTTATATGACATCATATCATCAAACACGTGTACCAAAAAGCCAAAGCATGTGGCAGGCTGCAGGATGACTTTCAGGATTTCGACATCCCACAAGACGTGCATTAAAGAGATTTCATCTCACTAAAATTATTCATTGCCCTTCTAAATCTTAAGAACCGATCTCTGTAGGTTGCAGCTGATGGGCACATCTCAGGCACATTCACCATTAATGCGGGCGTGCCTCAGGGCGCAGTACATTTACTAACTCTCTTCCTCATCTATATTAATGACCTGCTGAACGAAACCAATAATCCTGTTTACAGTTTTGCAAATAGCAGAACCCTTATCTCCCAATTAGGATCACGACAACTTTGCCAATGACTGAGAATTATTACCGCAGACAGGAGCAAATTACAACAATTAATCAAGATCTGGAGAAAGTTCGAACTTTCGGCGACAGAAATTTAGTCCAGTTTAATGCAGCAAAATTACAAGCAGTCACTTTTACCAAGTTAGCCAATACAGTGGGCCCAACATCATTATGGCAGGATCGGCCATTCCTTCGGCCAACAGCAATATGTCCTGGCATGGCCACGTTGCTAACATTACAAAATCAGCCTCGCAGAAGCTTGGTGCATGCGCTATTTCACAACAAAAAACAGTATACACCACAGCAGCTCTTCCTGCTCTACAAAACGCAAACAAGACCCTGTATAGAATATTGTCCATACAGGGTGCCGCACCTAAGCACACCCTTAAGCTGCTGGATTCCATTCCGAAGAGAACTCTGCGTCTCATCAGCGACTCGGAGTTGACCCGAGATCTGGATAGTCTGGAACACCGCAGACACGTGGCCGAGATCTCACTGTTTTACAGATATTTTCCAGATAACTTACAACCTGCAGCTATTCAAGACCCGTGTCAATCAATATCTTCGCATACACACCGCTCGTTGAGTGTCAGAGGGTCTCCCTTTAGTGTACCACTATCATAAAAAAGCGCGTTCAAATAAGTAGACTTTGGTGACATGGGAGTAAGCATAGATCAAGAGAAACTAAACCATCTGAGATTCGCCGACGATATCTTAATTATCGCAATTGTATGGTCTAATCAAGACAAATGCTATGGAGGCTCATAGCAGTATCAAATTCTGTTGTGCTCAAAATCAACATCGACAAAACCCAATACATGACAAATCTTGATATAAGAGAAGCAATCGAAATAGATGGAGAGGGCATAGAACAAGCAGATTCTTATAAATACCATGGCCACCAAATCTCTATGAGCAGAGATAACCAAACCCGCAAAATTTCAGCTTTGGTGACTTTTGGGAAGCTTTAAGTAAGAAATTCCAAAAATAAGTTTCGAGCAGATAAAAATAGAGCAACACGTTTTTCTTCTTGAAGTTAAAAGTAAAGATTTTTAATTACAAGGAAACCTAGCCTCGGAGAGTCGTATTGCAAATGCCCGACCCCGGTAGTGGGGTCGTTATAGCGCCACCAGTTCTTTCCAACTAAACTGAAAAAGCTCCGCGAGTGTTGTGCAGGGTGGCTAGGTGCGCTTATTAAATCAAAAGGTACTCAATCTCAACTTAACAAGAAAACACAATCTATAATTTAAGGAATAATCTATTTGCTACTAAGGTGTTTTTTGCACAGCAACAATACTACGGTAAACCGGCAAGTTAAAGACAAAAGAATGTCAAATGACTATTAAATTTTAACTAACGATTGGTGCAATATGGTGATTGTACGGAGACCAATTCCGTTGTTAACACTCGGTACTGTATGCCCTACAACTAAATGCGCTAAATACTACAAACCGAAGTGATCACTTTGATGTTAACTAAGCTAATTACATATATGTATGCGTGCGCTAGTAGCTGCACCAATTTTAAATATAGCAATAATAATATGTAGCGATGAACGGCCACAAATAATTAAATCAAATGACTCGATAAATTAATAAAAATAATAAAATTAGAATAAAACTATTGAAAGCTTGGCTGTCAATGCTTGATTTATATTCAGATATTAGAAACTATTATTAATCGGCAAGAAAATAAATGATTTAATAAAACTTAGCTCTTTTGAGGCCCAATCTATAGTGCAAAATTCATTATGACAATCACAAAAAAAGGAAATAATAATACAGATAAATGATCCGTCAAACTATGGTGGAGACGCCGGGCACCTGTTGGCACTACTAGGGCACTGGCCCCGAGGGTAGAACCCGCAGAGGACTCGGCAATACACTTGACTCTAATGTAGCCTGGTATTAGAACTGGTGGCCCGCTAATTGAAGTCGTGGCCCCGTAATTGGACTGTGGTCCGCTAATTGAAGTAGTAGCCTGGTAGTAAAGGTGGTAGCCTGGTAGTAAAAGTGGTAGCCTGCTAGTAAAACCCTGAAATAACACAGTACGCATTTGGCAAAGCCCCCTTACTTTAATAAAAAACCATAGCCCTCTTTGCATAAATATACTTTCTTTATAAAACAAATTTCCCCAAAAATTATCAATGAATTTTCAATGGCCATCTGCAAATAAAAGAAATACTGAGATACAGACAACTTGACTATAAAAAAAAGACAGGTATGAGTCACTCCTAAAAGAAAATATAAACTTCCCCATATGATCAAAACTCAAGTTACATTAAATTAAAATTCAGATTTAATAAAATGGAGCAGATAAGATAACACAAGGAATGCAAAGCAAATGGCGGACTATGCACAAAAAAGGTTAACACAAATGAAGCAATTAAATCGTTAAGTTGGACAGAAAAATCTGTAGCAATAATTACCTCGTTAGTGTGTGAGGTTACGGGAGATTCGACGGTCTCGGTCTTATGCGATGAACTTGGAAAGCCTCTAGAAATAAGGGAAGAAAACCATTAGCGTCATGGCGTCGTCCGCGGGCTTCACAAGCAATAGGAAAAAAAATAATAACAGAGAAAATGCTTACCTAGTACAGGCAAGTGTTTAGATCCCGATTACTCGGTCGTGTCAAAACAAAAACAGAATCCACAATATATACCCAAAGAAGGGTAGAATTAAATCACAATCCTAAATGATGATTCCGTATGACTGCACTAACGGCAAACCTTCTTCTCGCCTGGAAAGTTATTTTTGGAAGTTCTCTCTTTTCGTTTCATTCCCCGAGATTAAAGAACTACGTCAGATCAAGAAGTAGTAATGGGCTGAAACATGCCAAGTGGTTCGATACAAGGAATAATTTTAAGATAATAAACGACCGAGTTCTCGTTTATTATGAGGGTAAAACGTCGGCGGGAGCCACAATTAATGCACTGAAATTAAATGGTTCAAGAAATACTAGAGAATATTCCCCATCAAAACGATAAACTAAATCGACAGCTGCAACTATGAGAAATAGCCCATTCCTATTACGCGGAACCAACAACCGAATGTTACAAAAAATGCAGCATGCTGGGTAGAAAGATAAATTTAAAGCAGAGGTCCCAAAACGATCTCAGAAATGATCGGCCGGTGATTGGAATCCGGCAACCAAGGATTCCAAAAAGTTATGATATATTCAAACCGAAAATAAAATATGAATTTGACGAGTCTAATGAAACGTAAAAGCGGGTTTTACTAACAAAATTCTTAAAAATATAAATCGGTTCGCTGGCCGTTCTACGGTAATGTAATATAAATTAAGCAAAGTTATCCTAATAACAATAATACCCTATTTTATTGAGTGGATCAAACCCAAACGATTTGTGCTTCGCTAAAATAAATATAGGCACAAAGTGTTATAAAAACTAATACAAATATATTGTTAACCTATCTTAAGAATAGAGTTAATTCACATTAAGGAATACGGCAATTTTAAGCTTATTGTCAGCAAATCGAATCAATAAATTTAGATTTAATTATCTTCGAGGAGTTTGGGTTAGCAAAATACAGCATTTTTTTGCTAATAGCGGCGTATAAAATGAAATCGGACTGTTACAATGGAGAGAACGTTTTTCTAAGATACATTACCCATATAGTAGCAGCAAAGGCGGACAAGACAGGCGGCGGCGATGACGGTTAGTGGCGGTCATCATGGCAGCGGCGCTCTGCAGGAAGCGGTGTGGGTCTGGTTTTAGTTGGGCGATTTGCATTGGCGATAGTGGCGGCGATCCTCAGAGCAGTGGTCTCGTCGGATTCTGCCAGTTTTGTTCACGCGGCGCTTGGATTTGCGTCTACGTAGCAGCTTTCATAAATTTCTCATGCGCTTTCGCGCGTTTACAGTGACTCAAGCGGCGGTTTAAAAACCAAGCCAATTGAATTGAATATCTTACTCTTGCTTCCCGACGGGATTTAAGTACAAATACTACCTGCGAATTGTGAATTGTCGTTAGAAAATGAATCGTTATTTTTTTTGATTTTGAGCATGCCTTGGGTTAGTTTAGGTTGGTTTCATTTGGTTGCGCCCCCGGAGCCAGCGAAGCGAGCGGAAGGCCATGCGAGAAGTGAAATATTAGTTTAATTATAAACAAAATTGGGTTAAGAGCCATATAAATTATAGTGAATATACAGCAGCTTGCATGTGTTTCCGCGAATATATTCCACTGCCCACCATTCAAAACATATTACCATTACAGCAATAATAACGTAACGTAACGATATGACTACCGAATAAATGGAAACATTTTGTAAGCTGTTACGTGGACGTAAGTGGCGTTGGTGAGGATCGCGTCACGGCCGGCCGTTAGGTGGGAACCTCGCGCTCACGTCTCACGGCAAGTGGCGTGGCGTTCTACTGGTACTGCGCGAGAACTGCGGAAAATGTAAACTATTTTCCCGGCTTCTGGAGACGGAATATTTTATAGAACTTGCTTATGATTATCTAAATTAGATTTAACGAAAAATAATGACGTCGATAACCCACGTAATAAGAAAGTTAAAACCGAGAGTGCATACCATGTCCCAACGACAACAAAATTAGGAAGAGGACCAATGTGACAAATACGGTTACCGGTAATGGAACCAGACAACCGCAAGGCAAAAAAGATACATTGATGGAGACCACGCATAAATGCTTCCTGAAGTAAAGGCCGCCCACCAACCACATGGATCGATGATATCAATCGTGTAAAGACCATTGATTTGTATAAGAGTGGATAACCAATAAATAGACCAAACATGGCGAATTTACGACCGCGAAATGTAAACAAAATGATTCCTATTTTCCCTTGCGCATTAGAGAATTAGTGGGCGCCATCTGTTGCGGTGTGAAGGTCATTAGGCAGGCCAGGACTCTAAAATTTTAACTCGTACTCTTGTGATTATGAACGAAAGTAATTATTTCACCAAATATTCGGTACAGTAGTCTTGCCGATTGTGAAATGGGCCAGTTAGCATAGTGAAACAAACAATAAGGTATAAATAAGTAATACTTATAATAATTATACTTACTTGAAAAAGGAAATCTCAGGTATTTTGCCTGTACTGCTACACAAGACAACCATGCACTTTCGGGATTCTATTTTGGTAGCATCGCCCATTATTTATGTGCGTATTGTTCAATTAAAACGAAAATGAAAATAGGGTATGCACAAAGCACAAGCGTGAACCACTAAACTAAAACTAATTAAGCAACTACAAACACTAGGTCCAAAGAAAGTCAATAAAAAGTAAAGTATTCGAATTATCGACACAAATTAAACGCCCCGCCGTGCCGTCAAAACGAAAACACGTTAAAGACAAAAGCCACGGATCTTCTTTGTTTACGTTTTTCGATTTTGTCATGCGCAGAAACCCATTTTTTCGACCATAGGTTGCCACTTTTGAATAGTGCAACAGGCGGCTATTGCTTATCCACTCCTATACAAATCAATGGTAAAGACCAACTGGATAGAGGCAGCACAGGATAGACAAAAATGAGTAATTACTGCGCTCATTGTACAAAACTTTCAAACAACAGTGAAGATTTTAGGCAAGACAGAATCTTCTTGTTGAATCGTTAAGGGACAATCGTTGTAAGATCGTCATCCAGCTGTGTAGTGATTTGGTTATAAATCTTGAATCAAATCTACTATTGATAAATGAATACTGTGAGATCCTTCGCATAGTCATCAAAGGCTGTATTTGCAGCCCCTTTCAAACAGCATATTCCAGGTTGGAAAGTGATCAGTTAATCGCCTCACCATTATTTTGTTTAAAGTAATATGCGTAATTATTAGAGCAAGGATTTATGCTTATAACTAGTAAGGTTAACGGGGTTTCCTCTTTGTATACTAAAATTAGGTTTGCATTATTCCACTCTTTGGAGTAGAGGAGACACTCATTAAGTAAATAGAGAAATTTCAATTATGTACGCCTTCCTTTAATAGACTGTCTGATTATTTTTCGAGCTATATGCGGTTATGGATTGTATCATATTTCTATCCTCATCAATGTTTCCTCGATAACTTATTATATGCGCTTCTCCTGCTCTTTTTTTTCTCTTCTTTTATTTGTTTCCTTATTTCAATATATCATGTACCCATTCTTTAAATAGGCAGTTTCTCAAAGTTAGCGTGCGTCATATTTCCATTGTCACCGATGTTTCCCTGTTTTTATTCCCTTCCATAATTTATTTTGCCTTCTCTTTCTGCCTATGCTCCTTGATTTGTTCGCTTATCTATTTATTAAGCAATCTGTATTCGTATATGTATTGTTTCGTTTCCTACTTTTAATAGGTATTTTCTCTTTGGACTTGTTGCTTAATGTAGTTCTACTATGTGTCCCTCTCCTTCTTTCTAACAAGATGTGAAATATTGTTGGTATAAGTGGTTGTTCGATTTCATTTTCGATCCTTCATGAGGATCTTATGGTTCAATGCGATCTCAAGATTGTTATTGGTCTATTTTTTTTCCTAAAAATGTACTTGTGCTTTGTTTATTTTTGTTCGAGTTTATTCAGATATATGCTTTTTAGTACCGACACATCTTTGACAATTTGTTTTTTCTTGTTAGTCGATTTTGCTTGTCAACAATAACTAAATATTTTAATCCTAAGTTTTGTATTTTACTAGTTAAAATTGTTGTTTACTTCCCTGGTGACGATATTCGCTTCTGTTCATTACAAATTACCAAGTTCACGTCTCATCCGATTCATAGTTATTGGATAATCAATAACTTCTCATTATTTATTGAAATATTTCCACATTTCGACCTATACTTAGGACTTTATCAAAGTTGCTTTCAAATTTGTTTTCCAATCATCCACATGCATAATATATGATAATAGTTTACTTCCGATAATGGACATAAATAGCATTGTGTCGAGTATATAAACCTTCCAAATTATTTTGATAGACACGTATAGGGTTATATAGAAAGCCTTATGTCGGGGTCCTTAACGAGTGACTGATTATATTTATTTAGTACCCACTTAAACCAGTTACTCTTTAAATGACGCAAAAATATCGCGCTTTATGAATTACACTTTCTAAATAACTATATCATTCTTTCGAAAAAAACGAGTTTTGTTTCATGCCCCAGACCTGCCTCCCACTTAAATCAATTACTCTAAAATCCGCTAAAGTACTTATATAACTTGATTAGTTACGTTTTTTAAATTATGTTGGGTCCTAATTTTACTCTAACTGAAAACGACCCCTTTAATTTCTAATCTGCCATTAACTCAGATAATGGACGAAATATTGGATTCCCTTTAACCCCAATTTGAGAATTGCTTTTAAAGGAGCTTTAATGGGATATAAAAAATATTTGGCTAAATTACTTCAATCAATTTTGTTAAATTGGCTCATCCAGACCAATTAACATTATAAAAACTTCTCCGGGCAGATTTTTCATCTGTAATTTCGAAAATTAACGACAATGTTTATGTTGTTATCATGTGAATGTATGATGGGCATTAAAATAAATGGAAATATGGCCATTTAAACTGTTGCTTAATTTAGAAATTCAACCAACTGAATCAAACAAGCTATTAGTTGAAAAGCAAAATCAATACTGTATAATTTGTTGAGATGACGGAATCCAGTTTTTCCTACTGCTGAATACCATCTATTTTAATATTTGTGTTGCATGGTATCCACTGCTAAATAGTTTTTGAAACGTTAGCACCATCTCTAGCAATATGATTTGCTTACCGCTAAACGTTAACTGTTTCTAGGATTCCGCCCTGATGCTTATGATTTCTCTCTGCATAGCTCTTTTAACACAATTGTGTGAAATATTAAGGTAATAGTTTCCATATCAATTACCATAACTAATCAAACAATAGCAATGACCCCCCTCCCACATCCTTCGTTTAAGTTTGACCGGCATATTTGATACCAAAATATCTATGGCAGACTGATTTGTCTCGTGATCTCAGTGATTCCAGAGGTTGTTACTTTAATGTGACCCGGATATTGTCACGTATAATAAATAGTGCAGGTCTTGAGATTGACGGTGTAGTTTAAATTGATTATAGGACGGCTTGTGTCACTTTGTAAAATAAAGTTTTGCCGTCACGACCTGTACGACGGCGACGTGACGCCACGCCTTGGTTGGCGTGCAGATTATGTAGCTCAGATTGGGGTGAGAAAAGGTTGTTGGAGAAACACCGCAACAATCGTATTAGCTTGTCGTTTTTCACCGTATAGTTTGGTGATAACACCCTGTATGTTCGTAATATGATTGATCCATAATAAAAATCCGAATAGATTTATCTGGTGTACTCTGTTCCCCATTTTCAAAACTGAATTAGCTACTCTTTTGGGTGTTTTTATGCATTTTCTCAAGATATACACATTGGAGCGTCTCTCCCATTGTTCATGCGGATTGAAGAAGGTAAAATACCGATTGAAAAATTGTAGTTAGACAAATCTGTTCCTGTACACGGAATTCGAATCAAATGTTCGAAGTCTTGTATATCCCTGGTGAAATTAAGTTGAGAGAATTGCAGAAGAATCAATGTAACAAGGTATTTAGTGTTAACGGAAAAGCAGTCAGTTGAAATAAAATGAAAGTTTAATTAAATATGGTATAGTAGGCCGAAAAGAACAAAACGTTATTTATTTCTGTTCTGTATAAAACAGCAGTTTAACTATTAAAGTATTGAAAAATATTACGCCAAGGTTGTGCCACCCCATTACTAGAACGACCTTTCACAACAGTGAGTACAATATTTCATATTTGGCACTATGATTTAGTAAATAAAACGTAAAAAGTAATCGAGTTGTAAACGTATATTTATAATGTTTCCTTTATTAAATAGCAACTTTTTTGTTTATACCGTACCTACCGTATACCTACAAAGGCCTACTATACTGGTTACCGACCGATACTCAAATAAAGTATATAAAAAGTAGGTATTTAAATTAAATTAAAAATGACGACAAAACCTGAAGTAATCAAAGGATTTAGCTGCTGTAAAAGTAAAGAGTTTAACAACTACGTATGCATATCCTGCTTTGGAATAATCCATCCGAGTTGCATGGTAAGACGCAAGAATAAAATTTGAAAAGAACACAAAATTCTGTGTTCCAATGAATGCATTAGAAATTTTACGGCCAAAAATGACGAGACTGATCTGCTAGTCAGCAAACTGGAAGCATTACAAAAGGAAATTGACGAAAAGAATTACCGTTTGGAAGAAGTTGAGAACCAAAATATACAAGCAGTTAAAGAAATAAGAGAAGAAAATGACAAACTCTTGGACGAAATTAAACACAGAGACGAATGCTTTAAAAGGCACAAAAGAATGTCTATGCAATTTGAAGAATATGCCGTGGAGTGGGAACAAAAAATGGTAGATCAGCAAAATGAATACAGAAATAAACTAGCGGAACTGACCAATCAAATTAAAGAAATTACCAATGAAAAAGACGTCATGCAGGTGGAGTTGTCCAAGGAAAAAGAACACATCAATCAGCTAATTCAGGAAAGTAAAGAAATTTATATCATTAACAGAAATATGATATCTACTATGAGAACACTTGAGGCTGAAATTAAAATGGATCAAGAAAAGATTGATGAGTTAACGAAGCAATTAGCTGCCCTTAACCCTCGTCGAAGAGAAGTGGTGGTTAACAATCACGCAAGCGGGATTTTAGAAAATGCAAGCGTTGACAGCTTAAAAAGACATAATAATTGTGATATCAATAAACATAAAGTACTAATTTTAGGAGACAATAATTTGGTAGGAATTAATAGCATGTTAGCTAAAAAAATAAGCAATAGGTTCAAGGTTTTCTCTATTTTTAAATATAATACTACTTTAGATAATATTGTTGAAAATATAAACAAACTTACAAATGACTATGATAAGAATGATGTCGTTATAGTTATGGGGGGACTAGGAAACTGTTTAAAAGGTATTTCTGTATCAGATAAAACAATTGAAAGTTTAAAAATGGTCAGTCTTAAGACCAATCTTCTTTATTGTTCGATTCCTCTTTGGAATGGAAGAAAAATTCTTAATAAATTTGTAGATAAATTTAACCCTAAAAAATATTTTATGTACTTTGTTTCGACAAAGGTAGCTCTTTTATAAACATCAATTCTTTTGCTAACAGTACCAGCTATGATTATCGGAACGGAATGCGTATGCGTTATAGTACTAAGATTAGTCTAGTTGATCGTATTGTAAATATTGCGAAAAAAATTGCAAAGTAGCAAAAGCGACAATATAAAAAATAATTTTTTATAAATTCGAAAAACTACGTAATTCTTCTTAACGCACAAAGCCTTATATCTAACTTTGACGAAATTTCTAAATATACTTTTGACCATAAACCAAAGGTTGCTTGTTTGACTGAAACAAGAATTATAAATGAAATCGGTAATCAAGAATTATTTATAAAAGGTTATCAAATTGTTAGGTGTGACAGTCATAATAGACATACTGGAGGTGTGCTGTTTTATATAAGAAATGATATTAAAATAGTCAAATAGAAGTCGTTCGTTTTTGATAGGAATTATTGGTTACTGCACGTCACTGTTTCTTATTGTTCGAAGCAAAATGCAATTGTTGGCATTTACCACTCCCCCAGTAGTAGTAGCGCAGACTTTTTAACTAATTTAGAAGAGTGGGGCAATGAAAATGTTCTTGAATTTAAAACATCAACGATAATTGTTGGAGACTTTAATATAAACTGGTTACAAAAAAGTACTTATAGAAACAGATTGAATACTCTGATGACCGATCTAGGATTTCAGCAGTTGGTTACCGATATTACTCATCCCTTAGATTCTGGTGGCAGTATTATTGACTTGGTTTTTTGTAATTGTGATGTTAATTTATGTAAAGTTATCACGGAACCAAAAATAACAGATCATTACATGATGGCTACAGATTTTGGTAAATTTAATAATACTACGGTGGACAGTCAAATTATTTCTCGTGGTAAAATAGATTATATTGAAATTTCCCGAAGGCTAAGTCAAATAAGATGAAGTTATTTTCATGCATCAATCGACGAAAAATATCACTATCCATTTTCAACCATTGCTAATATATTAAATGTGGTTGCACCGAAAAAAGAATTGAAAATCAAAGCTTACTATAAGGAATGGTGGAACGATAAGATTCAACAAGCGATCAGACTGAGAGACGATAGTTATAAAGCATACCAACGTAATAAATTAAATGAAAACAAGATATTTTACAAACAAAAAAGACACCAGGCAGTTAACATAATACGGCAAGAAAAAAAGAACTACTACGCCAACAAAATAGATAGGTGTAAGAATAATCCAAAAAAAAAAATTCGGGCTACTTTAAAACCGCTTATTTCGGATAAGAAAGAATTTAAACTAGACGAACTTGAAATAGATAATGAAATGGTAACAGAACCAAATCTGATTTGTAATAAACTAAATGAATTTTACATCGATAGTATTAATCAAATAATATCGGAAATTGACGTAAATAACACTGACTGTCCAGATTTGGTTGCAACACCCGGGACATCATTGTCCATTTTAATTTAATATCGTCAGAAGATCTTAAAAAGACTGTTTTTGACCTGCCAAACAAGAGTAGTCCGGACGAGTTTCCTGCGGAGTTTTAAAAAAATGTATATTATAGCATTCAGGATCCTTTGTTAAATTTAATTAATTATTCTCTAAAAACCGGAACTATACCAAGTGCTTTAAAAATATCAACCATAATTCCAATAACAAAACTACAAAATGTAAGTAAAGCTAGCGATTTGAGACCGATTAATATGTTGCCAACGATTGAAAAAGTTCTTGAAAAAATTGTTTATCAGCAACTTATTTCTCACGTAAATGAAAACAACATATTATATGAAAATCAGTCTGGATTTAGAAAAGGACATAGCTGTGAAAGTGCTGTCCAAAATATTTTGTATGACTGGAAAACCCAATTTGACAACGGTAACATGGTAGGCGCAGTATTTTTGGATTTACAGCGTGCGTTTGAGACCATCGCCATCGATAGGAAATTACTATTAAGAAAGCTACAAAATTATAATGTAACAGGATCAGCATTAAGTTGGATTGAACAATATTTAATCAATTGAAAACAGGTAACCAAATTAACGCAGAATGTTCAGATGCAATAATAAATAATAATGGAGTGCCACAAGGAAGTACGCTAGGACCACTTTTATTTTTATTATATGTTAACGATATTGTAAAAAGTGTTACCAAATGTAAAATACATCTATTTGCGGATGATATGTTGATATACTTTTGCGGCAATTACCTCAAAGGCGTCGTGGATGACATGAACGCCGATTTGGGGAATATTTCCTGTTGGTGCAAAAAAAATTTATTAAAAATTAATGCTCAAAAGACTAAATTTATGATATTTTGTAACAATAGTCAATATGATGTGTTTAAAAATAATTATAAAATCCTAATAGGAGAAAATGAAATTGAAGCAGTTGATAAATTTAAATATTTAGGATACATAATAGATCGTAAGCTAACTTTCAAAGAACATTTCGAATATATTTACAGCAAAATTTCGCAAAACACTAATTTCTTGTCTCGAGTTTGGCGTCATTTATCCTTCTGGTCTCGCATTTTAGTGTATAATACAATAGTACTACCTCATTTAACGTTTTCGCCAACCATTATGTATATGGGTAACAAGAATGAAAAAGACCGGCTGCAGAAGTTACAAAATAAGGCTATGAGAACAATCCTCAAAGTTCCAAAAGACACCTCAGTCAGACATATGCTTAAATGCCTAAACTGGTTGTCTGTAGCACAGTTTTTGAAATATCAAACAATGATTTTTATTTATAAGGCTGTTAACAAACAAAGCTCGCCTTACTTAACTCAAAAATTAATTTACAATAACTATGTTCACAATCATAATACTCGGTCTCAAAATAATTTACATGTAGAAAGAAAAAATAAAAAAAGTACAGTAATTGTCTGCTTGTTGTATTGTTATGATTTGTAATTCATACTTGACATTATTTTATATTAAAATGTTGTTCGTTTCTCTTTTCTTCGTGAATGTTATAATTAATATTTGTTGTATATGTTGCAATTTTATAGTTTTTAGTGCTTTGTTATGTATAATATAAGACCTGAGTCCATAATTTTGTAAATTAGCAAATTATCGCTAAATAAAGATTTAATAATAATAAATTCCGCTGAAAATCGCGTTTAACATAAAAACGACATCTTTCGAAATCTATTCTTTGCGCAGACCCTCGAATAATAATTTAAAAATTAACCAAATGTGGCATAATAATGCGGTTTTCACTGATCAATAGTGAATAAACTAATCTTAAATACTAAAAATTTTAAACGATTATAGAAGGTTTCAAATTTTTTATAGCCGCTGAAATTCGCGTTTAACATAAAACGACATATTTTGAAATCTATTCTTTGCGCAGACCATCGGATAATCGCGATTTAAATATTAACTAAATTTGACAGGATAGTGCGATTTTCATTGATCAATAGCAAAGAAACCACTCTAAAAATCTTTAAAATTTAAAACGATTATAGAATGTTTCGTTTTTTTTTATCGCCGCTGAAATGTTGCAGGATAGTGCGGTTTTCACTGATCAATAGTGAAGAAACTACTCTAAAAATCCTCCGTGTCCTTCAAGTGTTTATCTGGTCTGATTATATATGTGGTAGAATGTGATACTTAAGTTAAGTGCAATACGTTTTATGCAGTTTTATTCCAAGTACTTTGTTTTCGTTAATGTTATGTAAACAACAATGTCAAATAAAGAAAGAGTATTTTACTACCTCTTGCCGGTAGGAAAAATTAGATTTAGTGCCTTGCGAGCATTCAGGCGTAAAACATCTGCCTTGTCGTAGCCGTGTTTGACCCCAAGATACTGAGTAGAATGTCGAAGTCGAAGAAGTGGTGTACGAGTATTCAGGCGTTAAACATCTACCTTGTCGTAGCTCTGTTGGCGCCAAGATATTAGATCATTTTCTCATTTGTTTGCACATATATCGGGTGTACCCTTTTCCCCTTTTTCTAAACTGAATTAGGTGCTCTTTTGGACATTTTTACGCATTTTCTCAAGACATACAAATTGGAGCATCTCTATCGTTGTTCGTGCCGATTGAAGAAGTTAAAATGGCGGTTGGAAAATTGTAGTTAGAGGAATCTGTTCCTGTACTCGAGATTCGAATCAAATGTTCGAAGTCTTATATATCCCTGGTGAAGTTAAGTTGAGATAATTGCAGAAGAATCAACAAGGTATTTAGTGTGAACAGAAAAGCAGTCAGTTGAAGTAAAAGAAAGTTAAATTCGGTAAAGAAAGCAGTTCGTGTTAAATTCAAATAATCAAGAAGTTTTGTTAGATATTTATTAATTGTTAACCTGATGTAAACTATTTAGTTTTTTGTGTGAATGGATGAATGCATGAAAGTAGTTAGAAAACATTTTATTTATTGATCATATTTAATGCATATTAAAGTACTTAATACCTAAAATACATGTTTCAATTCACACCCTATAAATAAAATCCCACCACCTCCAGCCTATGTTAATACAGTCCACTAATTAAAGTGGCCAATTAAAAATGTAACTACCATCCCCTCCTTTGTGGTCATAAACGATTTTAAAATTAATTGCTTATACCGACCAAAGATAATAAGGAAGGCACTTCAGTTAAAATCAATAACAATGTCTTTGGTCAAAGATTTGGTATATTTACATTGTACCCGATTACTTAGGTGCGCATGTATTTTCGATTGAGGCATATTTTTGAATTGTCTTGGTCTTTGGTCACTGTTTCATAATATAGCTTCTTCAAGAGGTGTGTTGTGTTTTATTTATGGTTAGCTTTGACTTAATTCCACTCAAAGTTTTCACTGCACTCCAACTACTTGACAGGTACTCTATATATTTTTTAGAACTTTGATAAATTTATCGTAGATTCGACTTTTATTATTTTAGTTGGGTAACCCCAAGTCCATGCACATATGTGCTGCCAAGCTCGTGTTTAGGTAGGAAATAAGGCTGCAGGTTAGGCCCTTACGAATATGTGTGCTTGCAAGGAACTGGTTTGGGTGAGAAATAAAGTCTACCGAACTGATGGTTCACTTGCATATTTATATAATGAAATGTGCTGATCCTTGCTGGTTTAAGGTTTATAATCGCTTGCGTTGACTGCTCGCGTTGTTTATGATTTGTCTTGAATATTGACATAATATTTCCAAGTTCAAGTTCAAACTTAGGACAGGGTGATATTTACTTAGTAATTTATGCATTTTAGAAGTTCACAGTATCATCAGTGCTCATTATTATTTTAGATAAACCTGTATCTATTACCCTACTGGTTGTGATAATCACACATATTCTCCATTTCTGTGTATCATTGCTAGTCAATATTGCAAATCCTAAGTATTTTTTGAATGATCTGTTGTTACTAATACTTTTTTACGTTTACTTCAAGCTGTTAGAAATGCCTTAAAATATATGTTTTGGCGACTTCGTATCTCCTTGTTTAACACAAACACCTCTTTCGATGGGGGAACTGATTTCCAATCAGAACGTCCAAGGTAGCATCTGTATAGATATTTTTGATAAAGTTTCTTAAAACTCTTCTATCTAAAGCATTATACCAATACTAATAAAAATCAATTTATAGTCACTTAAACGCTTGATGAAAAAGTGTAACAAAAGGGCTGGTAAGATTTTTAATGGTTTTTTCCATATTAAGTATTTGAAATATTTCGTTTCTCCACCATTTATTCATCAATATTAAACCACTTTCAACTGAAGGCTTTCGATTGTTTTATCTGCCTTAGTACTACATAGCCTGATGGATAAAATTGATGAAAGCTTAGTGAGTCTTTACTCTTTCTAAGGTTTTTGGTAGTAGTTCTGAAAAACGATGTTGATTCTTCTATAGCTCTTTCACATATTATCCTAAATAGTTTATGAAATATGTGGACTCTCAGATCTTCTCACATTTACTCTATCTTAATTCCCTTAAGTTCTGATGCGTGTATATTTGATATCGTGTATTTTTCTAGAATCCTATTTACTTTTGGTGTGAGGCTTTGATGCATTTTAATTCCAAGTACTTCTTTTTGAACCAAGTTCTTTCAGATCTTGATTTATTTCCAATAAATTTTCTTCTTTCAAACCTCGTTCGCTCTCCGTGGCTGCTTCACATATTAAAGATATTCAAGATTGATAAATTTATAGATATGAAATAGTATATTTCGCTCTCGACTGTATCCGCTGGATTCTTCCATGCCTTCCAGGTGTTTATCTGGTCTGATTATACATATGTGGTAAAATTCGAAACTTAAGTTAAGTCCAATACGTTTTTAATCGGACCGAAATTGCGTTTATATTTGATTTCGTTTTTCTTTCTAGAATTTTATTTGTTTCTTGTGTAAGGCTTTGATGCGTTTTTATTCCAAGTACTTCTTTTTAAACCAAGCTCTTTCAGGTCTAGTCGGTCATGGCTTATTTCCAATGCATTTTCTTCATTCAAATCTCGTTTGCTCTCCGTGGTTGCTTCCCATACTAAATATATTGAAGATTGATAAATGTATCTTTAGAAGATATGAAATAGTATATTTCGCTTTTAGCTGTATCCCCTGGACTCCTGAAGGTTTCTATGGCAAGATTTATCACTCATGTGGAGAGGTCATCCATTACTTGCTCTTTAACCGTTCATTCCCAATAGTTTTGCTCTGAAACCAAAATATCAAAAATCGGTTATTTGTAATCGGAAGTGAAGTTACTTGTTCGGTGGTGCCATCTTTTAACAACGACAACACTGTTGTATTTAAAGTGGATTTTTCTGTTTGCGCAGGCATTTTTTCGCCATGGTAACAGGAGGTTTAAATCAGTTTCTCTAGGTTCCGGGTTTTACCAAAGATCTGCGGTAAAATAGATTTGCCTAATACTTTGAAATTTTTGAAGGACGCCAATCCTGAAGCGGACACCAAACACGTGCTCCGGTTTTTAAGTTCTTAACATTAAAGCTCAATCAATGGATCATTAAAGTAGTCATTTAAAAATAGGAAATACATCAAAAATTAATAGTCCCAGAACATCCAACGATATCTGAATAGAGCCATTTTTTTGACTCTACCCGTGTTTTTCAAATTTAATAATTCAAAACAGCCATCTAAGAATTTCTTCCAGTAGAATCTAAAATTGCCTTTTAAAAACTGGCTTAGCTTAAAACAAAAAAGCTGTAACTTAAAATTTTATTATGCTGTATCTTCTAAATTTTTTCTCAGTAAACCCAGTGTAGTAAACATACTTTTATTTCGACTACATTATTAATTTAAAAAAATATCAAAATTGATTTTGGTGAAAAACAACGAAATATTCTTGGAATAATCCAAGAAATAACCCCATACATGTTTGTAATATGTTTAATAAGCACTCTGGATATGTTTTTTTTAGTTGGTCATTAGTATTGTTGCCTTATCAGCAAAAAAAATTGCTCCTCAAAAGGTTGAGGTCTCTTATCTAAAATAGCTTTACATATTTTTAAAACATACTAAACATGTAAAATAAAAAAAACAGTGATATGGTGCGTGACCTTAATCCACATATAAAGAGTACTCAGCTCAGCTTTTAATTAAATCATGAAATCTAAATAATATTGGCGCCGCAATATGGTTGTTATTATAGCTTGGTAACTGTACTGAATGTATATAAACTAGAACACATTAATGCATCGTAAAGTGATAATATCTTTGCTGATTGGACTAATAGCTTAGAGTAAGTGTCGTTACCCACTTAGCGTATTATTCTTATAGCTTACATTTAATTTTTAACTTGCTAAGGATTGCAAGATCTGAAGAGAATAACCATATCTAACATATATTGAACTTAGCTTATCATAAAAGAAAAACTCAGTTAAAAATTATTAATATCTACATTTTTTAAATTTAACACTTTTCTAGTTATCTCATACCATAAAGCACTTTCTACAAATATCGTATGTAAATGGATAGTAAAATTTATAATATTAGAACTCCTTTCTCAACCTTAAATAGGTGTATATCCTTTAAGGTACGCCATGTAAAATAAATTGACACTTGGATTATCGAGCTCTTCTAGCTGGCATAGGGTAAGGATCAGCCCTTAGATAATTCAAAAATGGAAAGCGGCAATCGGATGATGAACTCGAATTTCGTGCCCTTATGCTGAAAGCACGTGCCGGATATAGTTAATTATTTATAAGGGATAATACGTGATCACATAAGAAAAATCGTCATATGGAATGTTAGCATTTGAAAATTTTGACGAGCATCCCAAATACAGATGACATCCAACAAACTTGATTCCAAATAAAATAAAATAAATATGCAAGAATATTGACAACCCCTGCCTTTTCCACTTAAAAATAATAACCACAAATAAATGATTGGTGAGAGATGCTGTACAATAATGCCACACTTTTTCTCTGTTTAATAGCAGAAAGTAAGGATATAGTTGACATAGAATAATACTAAATTAATATGAACAATAAAAAAAAGGTTAAACAAGTTCAAGACCAGTAAACAGAAATTAATTATATGAGAAGAGGCAGTTGATGAGAGTGTGCAAATCCTGCTACTCAGTGAGAGATAGGTTCGGTTAAGGGCGCCAACAGCTCTCTACCAGTCGAACTGCAAACTGCCTTTGATGTGCTAGGTACCACTCCTCAATAACTAAATAAATATATGAATAAGTTTGCAAGTAAGTAATGAGGTATTAGAAAACAAAAGAAAATTAAAATTTTAAAACAATGTTCACGTTTATTGATAATGTTGTTAATGTATGAAACAACAGGTGTCCTACTACTGAAGTTCTTAGGCTATGCTATTACAATAATGATTATACCACAATATATCTATAAAATTCAAAAACTACTCAGTGACAACTAGAAGCTAAGATCAGCTTTTCCAAGTAGAATTAAATGGTACTAAAGTTATTCGGAATACAATGTTTAATTAAGAAACGCCATGAATCAATTCAGGAGCGAAGCCTAATAATTATGAAATCAGTACAATGAAAATCAATTAACAAATTAATCAACGAAGTAAATTGCCAACCATTAATCAAATATTATAAAATTAATTAGCGAATTAATTAGTGAAGTAAGTCACCAACTATTAATTAAATGGTATAAAGTTAATTCAATGAAATTAATTAACAAATTAATTTGTGAAGTAAGTCACCAACTATTAATCAAACAATGTGTCAGCTTGCCTTAATGACCATTGAAAATAAGGTAGGTATTTAGTAAGCCGAACTAAAATTCAATAAAGTTAGGCAGTAGGTAAGATAATGAAGGTAGAAATAAATGAAAATAAGAAATATCACAAAATTATGTAAGACACGAGTAATAAGCCTATGTTTTAACAGTAGCGAACCACTATTTTCAATTGAGTACGTGTTATTCAATAATGATGGCCAAAATCCATGAATTTAAATATCTGGGTGCCACTATCACGTCAGACAATAACATGATCAAGGGCATTAACATCAGAATACAAAGTACCAATCGATGCTGTTTTGTATTACAGAAAATAATAAAATCCAAAAATGTATATCGGATGACAAAAATAAGAATATACCACTCCATTGTAAGACCGATTATGACTTATGCGTGTGAGACCTGGATCATGACAAAATAGAACGAAAACAGACTGAGAATTGCAGAGAGAAAAATCCTACGGAGTATAGACGGACCCAACGGATGAAACTATACAACAGCACCGTAGTAGAAAAATAGGGAAATAGACGAACTATATGACCAGCCGGACATTGTAAAAATAATTAAAGCGGAAAGACCGAGATGAACCGGCCACGTCAAAAGAGAGAAAGATGGAAGAGTTGTTAAATTAGTATGGGAGCAGGCCCCGACCGGTAGAAGACCATTAGGAAGACCACGACTACGGTGGAGAGACAACATAGCATCAGTTCTTAGAACCCTGAATATCACGGAAGCAGAAGAGAGTGATAATGGAGGAGAATCGTTGAGTCAGCCAAGACCCACCCTGGGTTATAAGAGCTACAGAAAGAGAGAGATAGAGAATCCAATCGTTTATAAGTGAGGCCAATATCAAGGCATACAGTAAATTAGCAACTAATATGCATAGTTATATATAT